>JBAMJV010009018.1:0-84437 GCA_037951105.1 Echinarachnius parma | reverse complement strand
ATCCAGTGTGTATATCGATGACCCCTACCCCTTGGAACTCTTCCCAATCTTTTCGTACCATCCGTGGACAGGTAAAGTATAAGTAAAAATTAATTCCATTTTGGGGTACAGGTGTGACCTCTTTTGTGAGAAAAAGTGAACGTGATGTCAGATTATATATACATGTATACCACCTGCAGGACGTACCTGGAACGATTTTTGTTTAATCATAAATATCGCCAAAATCATAGGGAGACATTTGACAAATCAAAATCGCAATTGGTTCTACCAAGCAGCAAGGTACAATATAATTTGAAATGGTAATTTGACAAGGTTAATTGATAGCTTTATAATTATTACATTATTTTGCATTTCTTTTGTATTTTACACTTGATGATTATTATGGATTGTAAATGTATTTAGTTAAACAGAAAACAGAAAACTTGAATTTGAACTCTGATTTTGATAATTAAATTATTCCAAATGTTAAAGGCTCATTTACAAATTAAAAATAACATGTCTTTGGAATAACAACCTGACCGTACACAACTCATAAACACATGAATTCACACAAATAAGTGAACAATGTTTAGATTAACGTTAGTACTTATATATTATTTCTCATATATTGTTGTACGTGGAACATGAAACAGATAATTATTTTAAAAGTAATCCGATTATTAGTTTGTATGTCAATTTGGGGGTTCTTTGAATCAGAAATGCTGATATTTTAACCTGAATTTTACGCTCTTCAATGTCACTACTTGTTAATTTACCATTCAAGTGTAGTGCGGGTTATGACTGAACCCAGTTATTGTTGATCTTGGATGTATCTTGGATTTCATCTCAATGAGCTCTTACTTACTGCTCTTATTTTCTTATTTTCCCCTTGATATGGTATTGTCATTTTACAAATTAATATATCTTTACATGCAATTCAATCAACTATTAGCAATCATATAACAGGCACATATTTGACACTCAATAATCATATATCACTTTCTCAATCAAAAATGCTCACTATTGATTCATTTAAAAAACGCAAAGTATTTATCATTCAGAATTTAATAATATCTTAACATGCAATTCAATCAATATAACAATCATCTAACAGTCACATAGTTGCATTCATGCTTAAATGGACCTTATTGAAATGTCAATTAAACTGATGCTGATAACATTCATTGATATTATGAAAACGCAAAGTAATGTCATTCTGAATTAATATATCTTAAAGGGAGAGATCCACTTTTGCAAGCCCAAAATTCAAAAGTTTGCGAGGTTATTGTCTTATATGAAAGGAAATGTCATTTAATAGCATGCCTGAAAAAATTAGGGCTTGAAATCTCTTTTTCGTGGAGTTATAGACCTAAAACTGAATAAACTGAGGGACGTCGGTTAATATGTACATACGATATTTTTGGCCGGTGAGTAAGTTCGTACATCAGATTTTCACGGAGTGCCAGATCGGTATGCATGACCCCTACGTGACCCCCGCTAGCTACGTGAGCCGCGCATAGTACTAATGTGTGAGCGTTTACCAAGGCAAAATACCCAAACTTCGCTTAAACTGACTACATGTAATTATATATTCTTTCTTTTTGAGATCTTTTTTCCGTGGACATACGTTAACAAAAGTCGGCTTCCAAATCACCTTTACGAGAATTAGTACTACTATTGTTGTAATATTATGACTAAAGTCAGTTGAACTCCTTTATTGACCGATATATAGTTTAAATGGAGGGACGCATTCGTTTTTCATTCGTAGAATCCAAATTTAGAGGGCTGTTTGTCTCTGATTTTTTTTTGCGTGTTACATTGATCCCCATCCATCAACTGAAAGCTGTTCAGACGTTTTTGTAAAAGTGGATCTGTCCTTTAACATGCAATTCAATCAATATAACATAACAGTCACATAGTTGCATGCATGCTTAAATGGACCTTATTGAAATTTCAATTAACTGATATGATAACATTCATTGATATTATCAAAAGCAGTTGTCATACATACAGATAGTTCTATATTGACATTTTGCATACAGTGCAACCTTTGTACTCTCAGAGTTAACAGTTTTGTGTTTCTCATTGAAATAACACTGTACACTCTTTCATATCATGATTGTAGGTAGTGGAATCACAGCATGTTGTGACAACCGTCTAATACAAATTTGGCTAGATCAATGAAAAGATTAAAACTTTATGTTAAAAACGTTTATTTTCACAAAGTAATTTTGTTAGATGTTCAACATGTTGAATGTCATTGATCTCGTAATATATTTCTTCTGTACTACTTATACTGGGACATGATTACAAGGGATCCACAAAACTTACTTAGAACTCTAGTGGTTCTCTCATAACTTGTTTTTATATGTATTGCCAGTTTTCCCTTTTGTTAAAAAGATATTGATGGATTGTAAGTGTTCAAATTTGTTATATCCACTGGAAGATGTATGACTGCATACCAAGTCAATGCAATAGGTAATGGGTATCAATTTGCATTTTTGCCCATTACTCGGCCTTATTACATCCAGTTAACATTAACATTTTACACATATCAGATCACATGCACACAACAAAACAAAGTTTTTCTACAGTTCATCACTTTTTACACATACATACAAAGTTAGTAAATCTCTTAAAATGTTTGAGCCACTGTCATCAGTTTTGACTGACTCCACTAGAGGCTGCCATATTTTTTCCAATGACTGATTATTAATTGATTATTGCAATTATGTAGTGAAACACAAGAGGAAATTTCTGACTAATAGGAAATGAGGGACTTAAATAATCCCGTATTCTGAAACCAAGACATGTTTGGCATTTGGTTATCCCTAAATACTGAATTTAGTGATGATATGTCAATGAAAATATTGTATATCATGCTAGTCTGCTACACATACATGCTAAATTATGTAGTTATTAAACTTTAGATTTGGTAAAACTGAAGTAAGCAGAACTAGGCAATCAGTTATGGCAAAGGAGTATACCTGCTTCCCACAAAAGCTTTTGATAACTTAACTTGATTAAAATGCATGCGCACATAGGATCCGTGTACAAGTTGGCACTGAGTCTTGTCGATGAGCGTGATACTTTATCACTATAATTATGTCGCTCACATAGATAGTGTGTATATATGCTAATTGACTGTTGACACATTATCATAATGATAGGCGCAATTTCGATTTAGATATCAGATAGGTTAAAAGATATTGTATTGACTTGAGTACAGGATTTTTCTATCAATATAAAGTACATGATCTATTTTTGTATGTTTTACTTTTAGTGGTATTGACAGTAACTTTGTTCTTTCTTTTTCTTGTCTTCTCTTTACAATGGTACAGATGTAGGAGATGCCTGCCGTGGTTGCTGTCGAAAAGCAACGGAAATCAATTCTTATCGCTGATGACACTGAGGAAGGAAGGTCCTGCAGTCAGATTGTCCGACATAGCGAGGCTGGCACTGATGATGAATATGACTTTATTGGTTGATTGTAATCAACCAAACCTATACTGTAGCTGCCAGTGTCTCCCCTGATTTTAGGATGTAGTCCTTGTAGTTAGTTCAGTTTATATAGATAATTCATCATGGTTACAACAGACAACCTAGCTTAGACAGTTTTTGTCGAGACCACCGAGGTGGAGTGACCGTCCATCCTCCGTCCGTATGTCGTAGTATATCATTGTTCATGTTCATGCAAGTTAAATGCGAGTAGTTATATCATGGTTATAATTATTTTCAAAAATACACAAGCACAAAAATATATTTCAGGCTGTAGATACAAAATAACACAATTTTTGAAATTACACTCATTATATACATTTGTACAAATAATATGGTTGAGAAAGAGATGGGCGATGAATCAATTGTTGTACTTACGGATATAATCGTGTTTAAAGTTTGGGAGCCCAGTCCAGAAATAACCAAAGTTATCCCTTTTTGTTTTTTGATAAATTTTGCCAAAATTTGAGATAGTTATCCGCATTATATCTGAATAGATCTGAATATTTGGAATGTCATAGAGATAGCTGTAACATACATATAGTATGCAGAACTAAATTCAGTCCCACTCTCATCCGACAAAATCTTAACATAAAGGCAATCACTACAAAAATGTGCACGTATTATTTCTTAATATACAAGTAATTGTAAAGAGTCATGACGTAGGATGAAAATGTACGAAATATACCAAAATGTTCTTGAGTGTCCGGGTCTGGAAGACAATCTTCACTGAGGTACGTGTTATTTCGTGGTCCCCGTTGCTTCTGCATATTTCTCAAGGAATGGTAGGAACTTCGGGAAGACATCGTCGACCGCGTCTTTTCCGATAAGGCAGTCGAGGTGGCCGTAGTCTGGGATCTCAAACCAGTCGTAGTCCTGTTCAGGATTCGCCTCCTTGCACCGCTCGTAACTCTGTCGGGTAGTCTCCGTGTCCCAGCAGCGGTTCTCCTTCCCGCTGAAGTACAAGATAGGGATGTCCAGGTGCTTCATCTGGTCCCGGTAGGCGGTGGACTGGAGCCTGTCCTCAGAGCTGAAGTCCGGGAGGTAGGTGTCATTGCCCTCAGGGTCGGTCAGGTAGCCCCGGCGGGTGCACAGCGCGAAGTGCTTGAAGATGTTCACATGGACGTAGCCGTTCCATTCATGTAGAGTTTCATGCGTAAGCGGATTCAAGTTGACGTGCTTCCACAGGAGGCCGTAGATGAAGGTGATGCGATGACAGACGTCGCTGTTGCAGCGCTCCGCGGTATCAGTCGTCATGTTCCGAACATGTCGACCGGGTCGTGGACGGCACGACAAACAGTTCGTCGTGCCGTCCAAGACACGGTTGAGGCCTTTTTGATGCCAGGCGTCTTCGATGTCGGTGTAAGCACTCATCCCGTTGACACCTATACACTGCAAGAACTTCGGGAAACGAATGTCAGCCTTCGCCTTGTTGATCGAGCTGACAACAAAGCAGAAGCCTACCTGTGACACGACGACACTGCGGATCTTGCCAGCAAGATATCCACCCAACAGGGAAGTGTGTAGGGTTGCTGAACCGGCGCAGTGTGCAAAGACCTGAATATTGGAAACACCAGTGTTCTTGATGATGTAGTCGACTGCAGGGGGTACGTCCTTCTCCGCAGGATCGCTGATAGATGATCGGTTCCTGTGGGATGGAAGCGCTATGGAGAACCTCAACTCCAAGGCCCAGACATCATAGCCGTTCTGAACCAGGAATTCGACCAAGTTCGTCTCAACAGTGTCTAGCGCAAAGATGCGATGGGTCATACCTAATCCGTGCAGCAATAGAATAGGTCCCTTACTACCCCCTCTATACCTTGTCAAGAGAAGTGGAATACCATCTTTGGCCTGGATATGGTGCAAGTCTTGCTCTTTGTTGAGCTTCAGCGATCGTACTTTCCTTTGTTCCTCTTGCGGGTCAACTGGGGTACCGAGGCTCAACACACTGTAGCTAGCGAAAAGCTTCCCGGCAAAGAATTTTCCAAACTTTGCCTTCCACATCAACCTATCCTTCGTCTGTTTGCAGTTAGTCACCTCCATCGTCGTCAACTGCTTGAAGAAGTCCCTCAGTTTGATCTTCAACAGTCCAGTTCCGATCTCAAGACCACCCTCAGATACCCCTTCCGTCACCGTCACGGCAAGTGTGGTGGTGTCTGATAGTCCTATCTCAAGTGCAGTGTCTTTGTGCACCATTTTGATCCCCTTGAACTTATACGCCTTGTCGCCTCCGTGCAGCGTCAGGTGGTAGGTCATCTCTATGGTCTCCACGATCTCATCACTCTGGCGGAACAGGTGGAATTGTCCGTTGGAGACTGTGAGCGGCGCGTCATGGAGGGCCTTGCAGCTCACCGTGCCGTGGATGGATGCCTTGTGATCTGGGTCCACATCGAGCATGTGCTCGATATTCGAACTCTCGATGGTTAGTGTGAACTCGCAGTCATGTGACATGCCGTTGATGTCCAGGTGCCCTTTCATCCTTTCTGTGAACGTGAAACCTGGCTTGTCGACCTCGTGAGCTTGCTTCTTTTCTGGAAAAGAAGATGGATGAGAAAGTTAATCGTTAGTAAAACGTTACCCAAATTAAAATGTTGCGGGTATAAAATGGTGGTCGTATTCCAAGTAAAAGAAAATGTGATTCTGCCTTAACAAGCCTCCCATTGATCATTTCTTGAGACAGTGAAATCGGGCGTTGACTTTGAAATCGCATTGAAACCGACAAGATGTTAACTTCATGCAAACAGGATTCCTAATACGCGTTCCATACAAAAACATTGAACGTTTCCACATGGATTTTACAAAACTATATTGAAAATGAAATTAAATTCTCAATCGATTAACTATTTGAATATTAATTGTGTTGCACTCCGTGGATTGATTGGTCGTAAATGAAGATATTTTTGTTCCGTCATGTGTCTTTTTATCAGGTGAATTATCAGGTAAATATCTGGTGAAAATAATGTTATGTACAAAATAGCCATCTACATGAAACAAAGTGTAGCAGCCATGTTCGTACGAATCTATTCCAGTTTGTACTATATACGTAACTCAAGGGGATATATACCTATTGGATTGTTGAAGTTGTAGCCGATGGTCCAGCCATTCCTTTCTGCGAGAAGCCGCATGCACCGCTCAGCTACCATGCTGATCGTTAGGGTAGGGTTGATGCCTAGACACCGAGGCATCACAGCGCCATCTACGACAAGTAGTCCGGGATACGTCTCCGCTGTATCGCCTTTGAAGACTACACCGGAATGGTCAACAACACCTAGATACATACGAACAAATAAAACACATTTCAACTTAAGTATTTATTTCTCAATTTTGAAGAGAAATTGAGACTCTAGAGCAGAATAAATCATTGCAACCATTGTACATTATGCACCATTTATAAAAACAAGTTTTATTACATGACAAATCATTTTCTTCTCATCTTGTTCACACAATAATAGATTTCTGCATTTAAAAATATTACCCAGATAACACGTTGAACTTTTCATTTTCCTTTTTGCCAAAATTGATATCTACTTTTACCTAGTTACTTTACAGACATTATTTCATTTGTTTCAATGGGAAAATAGAAGCATAGTTATGTGAGGCAGAACAGAAACACATACATTCATGCAAGACTGAAATGCGAAATTTGAACCCCCAAATCACACTTCAAGAGCCCGCTTTGATAAGGTTCTTACCAGTGCTCCCTTTTTCTGCCATGCAGCAGCCGCCGAGTGGATGAACTGTCACTACACTCTTGGTTCCCTTCAGCTTCGGCAGGATCCCGCCCCATATGGGATTCGGGATGAGCTTTGCCTTTAGAACCTTCGTCGCCAATCGGGCCGCATCGAAAATCTTCGTGAAGTTTCTTTCCTCTCCGATGTTCGGGTAGTGCACCCAGACACGACCGTTGGTCTCATCCAGCCGGAGCTTCCCGTTGGCCGAGTCGTGGCTCATCGACAGGTAGGCCAGGGTGTTTTTGAAGGCTTTGCCGGTGATCGAGTTAACAAACTCCGTGACATTGTTCTCGTTCGGCAATATGTCCTCACCGAAGTTCGTCTTCATGACGATCTTGTACGGCAGCTCCAAGATGGCGGGAGGGGTCCCGTCCTCTAGCACCAACCCATCGTTGAGCGGCATGTCGGGCAAGTGATCTCGCATGTCCAGGAAGGACGTGATGCATGGACCAGGAGCCTTGTGCGGCTTCTTCGCCAGCTTCTCGAGGGGGACACCAACGGGACGGATCTTCTCTGTCCCGTTGTAGCTGAAGTTGAGCGTGTCCCCGTTGGTGGTAAACCCACTCCCCAGCGTGGATGATAGCTCCAGACCTCGCGCTGCCGATTTGAGGAGGATGTTCGTAGATCCCAAGGCACCTGCTCCAAGGATAACCGTCTCTGCTGATACTGTTCGCTCTTTCTTGTCGAAGCTGTTTTGGTTGTGGGGGTGGTAGGAAACTAACCAGCGTCCAGAATTCTCATTCCGGCTGATGGCTACCACTTCAACCTGTAACAAGAATAGCGGGCGGTTAATGAATTACAATGTCAGCTTTACCTTTCGGATGAACCTATGAGAGTTTAAATAAATTTAATTCAAATATCGCCCAGTTTATTCAAAATGACATGCTCCCAGCTGAAGCTGAATTGCATAGTCATTTACGAAGTAAAATACATAATAATGTCATGTACATGTGAACATCCAAATTGAAATCATATACTAATAAATAAATAACTTATTAAATACATCAATATTATCAGGCAAATTGTAGAACATCAATAAACTATACAACATGCATGCTAATTTATTTTATGAATAATAATCATTGAAGATATGAATGAGCCCAATGTCCGTGAGCTGATTGGAAGGAATGCTTCACAGGGAGTGGAGATGATGCACTCCATGTGTGTTTGCATTGTATCCTATGATCGGGGTACTAGTGTAAATCATTTATGATACTGTATCATATGGCGCTAAATAAATAAAAACCTATTAGTAGTATAGTCATATAATACCTCCGTGAATAACTTTGCCCCATGCGCCTTGGCGTCCGGGAGGTAGTTCATGTTGAGGGTGTTCTTGGCACCTGTGTTGCAGCCACTGCAGCAGTTGCCACAACCCACGCATGCTGGCTGAGGGACGCCCACGTGGTTCTTATTCGTCCTCTCGAAGTTCACATACAGCGGCGCTCTAGGTGTCAAAACAAAGTTTGTTTAGCTTATAATTATCATTGTTGCAAAATAACTTTCTTAGTTTTCTAAGTACAGCATCGTCTTCTTGAAATTTACATACCGCGGGGATCTAGGGGGTCAAAAGAAAGCTCATATATTTCACTTAATTGTAATTATGTTGCAATAATAATAACTGTCTTTGTTTTCTAGGAACAACAACATCGTCTTCATGAAGATGACATGCAGTGGTGATCTACATATTCAATAGATGTTCATATTGTGATGTTAAATAGATGTTCAAATTTTGTCATTTACCATGTTTATTATATAATCTTGTGTTGAAATAATGTGTTAGTTTTGTAAGTATAACTAATCAATAATTGCAAATTATACATACTTGTTGAACAGCTCATAGTGCGATAATCACACTATCACAGTGATGAAGATTATGTCGGAGAGAAATGTTGGTCAGAGTTCATCGATGTTTTTAACTTTTTATTTGATTTCTATCATGACGCTAGAATTGTCTTCAGTAACACAAATATTTGATTACATATTATCACTTTCGAATTAAACAATGTTCCGTAACTGCGTGCATTATAGTGGCGTGGCTTAGTCGGATTGGTAGGGGGCGCACTCTATGTATTATTTTGTTTTATTTTATAAAGGATTGTTCCTTCTTTTTGTGAAGTATATGTATAAAGCCCTCCGCACACAGAGCCGACTCGACCTGATCCGACTGGTTTTCAGTCGGCTAAACTCAGTATACGCTGTCTCAGCTAGGACTTCTGTTTTGCCAGTCAATATCCAGTCTGAGATCATTCGAGGCCGATGCAACATGATGAAAGTCGAAACCGACTCTATAGCCCGATTAGAAACCAGTCGTATCGGATTGAGTCGGCTCTGTGTGCGGTGGGCTTACGACTAATAATACGTCATCGTCACAGACTATTATACTGTACATTACATATGTACGCCGCCTTTTAAAGGACTCACTCACTTCTTATGGAAGGCGGTGATATCGATGTCTTCAATGTCCTTGACCATTTCGGTGGCTATCTTCTTCATGGCGGCATATTTCGGAAGGTCTCGATGGGTGTCCGGGTACTCGGTCGGGCGAAGCATCTCAAACACTCGACCACGATCGGCGCCGTTGAGCGTAGTCAGATCGTCCCGAAGAGCCTTGGGCCACGCCTGTATCATGCATGTAACGATAGTGCAATTATAAACCAACTCGTTGCTTATATTTGAGATTTTAGTTTGATTTCTTTCTTGCCTTATGGGTAAATTGTTCACTAGAGCATATTATTATATAAAAAACTTTTTAAATTCTTACCTCATCTTTGAATACCCGTGGGTCGACGTCGAGCCCGACGTTGGCATTGATGAGGGAAGTCCCTCCGAGGCCGCACCCCTGGATGACGGTCACTTCGGGCCCGATCACGATGTCGTACAGGTCCGTGGGCTCGCCTGCATGGAAGATATGAAGAACGTTTCAGAAAATCTTGGTTTTCAATGCTGATTAAAGCAAAGTATAATTTTTGATACAATATACATGTATACATGTATTTTTACTAATGTTATTTACTGTGATCAATGCTGGTACCAAAGCAATTACGTTTGTAATATACCATTTTCAATGCTGATACAAATGACATTGACAGAATTATTAATGAATCCGAGAGATACATGTATATGAACCTCCTAATCATCACAAAGATATTATGTAAGATATAAGCGAAACTACCGATAGGGGGAAATGACAGGGGAGCTATGTATCCCCCCCCCCCCCCCCCCACCACACACACACACACAAACAAATACCCACATATTAATGTTCGTATTATTTTGTTCTTTATGCATGTCCCCTCCCCCAGAGGGTCATGGGGGCAGGGTGGGGTAAGTATCAACAAGAAGGGGGGGGGGCAAGTATCGAAAAGAAGGGGGGATCGAGACACCTTTGCCCCTCTTGCTGATTTATAGCCACGGCAATATTCATGGAGCGCATCACATAACGCTTTGTGTTAAAAGTAGATAAAAGTAGATCATCACTCGCTACCTGCCTAACCCTAACCCTAACCCTGAGACTGTTAAATTAGTTTTAAAAGGAAATATTGCATTTACCACTGTCTAGTAATTTGAGGTTCTTATTGGTGATCTGCATATGTTTCTTTGCATCATCAGTGGTTTCGGGAAAGTCCCCTGGCAACCATTCCTTGCCCTTCTCCAACACGCACACCGTCTTCCCCGCCCGGGAGCAACGGCTGGCTGCGATCGAACCCCCATACCCGGATCCGATGACGATGACGTCATAAGAAGGCTGGATTTCGCTGATCAGAGAGGCGAGGCGGTACCCACTGTAATCCGCATGGAAATCCTGGACAAGCGAACAAAAAAGTAGGGGGGGGGGAGTATATATTCCGCTAGTCAGTGAAATATGTTGGTTTCATTCAGAGGTCAATGGAAGGAGTTAGAACTATATTGCGTACACTGTTTATTATACTCGAGGACGAACATACTACCTATCTTGCCATACCATGTCCACACTGTATTCACATAATCAGTTTGTGTGTCATTTGTACTGTTTTTATGTTGTTGTTGCTGTTGTTTATGTTTATGTGTAAGGTTGTCAACACAACCAAAATCAACAGAGAGAAGAAAAATCAAAGTATTGTATGTCACATACAAAAGTTCATTATTTTCATATTGTCGCAACAAATTGAGCAGTAAATTCATTGGGTATTTTTAATTAAAAATTCAAGGTGATATCAGTAGTCTGCCAATTGAGTATGTCAATCTAAAACGTCATGCATCATGTTGAAACTGTTCACTTCATTTATTTTCGGAGCACCGAACTAGGGTTTTTTACAGCTCAGTCTGTGGATTTTTGGATTTTTGGATCTCTCTATAATAATGCTCTGACCGCACTTTTGTGCTGCTAATTATTGTAATTTTTAAAGATTATACAGTGTACTGTATTGATTTACACTTTGTTTGATTCTATATTTAGTTAACTAATAATGACGATGGTTCTTTGTTTATTATTAGATTAAAATTAAATGAGGATATGCATATATTATAATAATCAATACCAATAATTTAGGCTACCATGTTAATGCTTGCCAAATGCATTTATAAATGTATAATATTTTGTTGTATTTTGATGTTAAGTAATATTTGTATTGTGTTGTAATATATTTATTCATGAATGTTTATATATTTGTGTTGTACGCAAGGCACTTAAGTCCTCGGACTACAGTCTTGTTTATTTTATGTGTTCAATAAAAACCGATATATATATAATATATATTTATCTAGTCGGTAAGAGCGCCGGTCTAGCAATCCAAAGTCCCGTTGGAATCCCATTTTTTTGTTGCTCTTTTTCAATCACATTATATATTTCTGGTCAGTTTCTCTATATGTTTGTATGTTAATTGTATATTAATTGCATCACGATATTTGTTAAATAAATATGATGAATTAAAATTGCAAATAGGTAAATATATAATTGAGCAAGTGAAAACTACTAAATACCTCGGATTAATTATTGATAATGAGTTGAAATGGGATGAACAAATCACCTGTCTATGTAAAAAAAAAACTGGGCAAATGGTTTCTTTTTTAAGTCGCTTAAGACATTTTTTAGACAAATCTAGTTTGGTATTAATATATAAAAGTATCAGTTTACCCCACTTTGATTATGCTGCAATGGTTGGATGTCAGCCTCTTAACATTGTACAATCAAGTGCAGTCAAGTGCAAAAAAATCAAAATCGGGCTGGAAGAATTATTTTGAAAATTAATCCATTTTTACACGTCTCGACTGAAGAGGTTCAAGATAGATTAAATTGGGAAACATTAGAAAATCGCCGAAGAAATGATATGTATGTAATGATGTATACAATTGTACATGGTTTTACTCCAAAGTATATGGGAATAAATTTAGAATGGAAAAGGAGTGAGTATTATTTACGTGCCGGTGAAAATTAAGCCTCTTCGGAATTAAACCCCGAACTAATTATTGTAAAAGAACATTATTTTATAGAGGATCTAGTCTCTTTAATGATTTAAACTCCATCGTTCGTAATGCAACAACTTTATACGCGTTTAAACAACATTTGCTAAGACATTAAAGGGATAGTTGAGTACTGGTAAAGAGAATACAGTTTTGGTCAAACTGAATTTTAGTAAGCAAAACCTTCACCATTACATTACAAACTACTAATTATAACTCCACCATGCTCGAAAGGAATAAAACATAACTAAGTAAAAAGCCTGTTATCTATTATGTATACAGTGTATTGCTGCACTTTTTATGTTTTTTATGTATTTTTTGTTTAAATTTTTTTTTATATTTGATCTCGTTTATCTATTCTGATTTCTCATAATTGTTTGTGAATTTTGTGATTGAATTTTGATTGAATAAAACACTTTTCTTTTCTTAAAATGATGTTGATTCCTTTCAGATTTTTACTTTCTATTTAGTCTTCCGGCATAATATTCTTCCTGTCAAATATCAACATTTTGATGGTCTATCTTTCGGCTTTTCTTTTTTTTTTCGGGACTGTAAAATTTGAAAAAGAGAGGAACAAAAGGGGGACAGAATGTTGAGAATCACGCACAGAGGAAAACAAATACAGACATGAAGAAAAAAAAGTAATGAAACAATAACAAAAACTGAGAGGAGAAAAATGATTTTTTTTTTTTTTTTTTTTTTCTTTTCCCCCCCGTTCCGATCCGATCTTCCATCCGATTTCGATCATGAATAAAAGATTTTTTATCCGATTTTGTATCCGATCATCAAGATCAGTTACAGCAGCCCCCCCCCCCCCCCCCCCCCCCCTCACCCTTTACCACTTGTAACATTTTTTAGCGGACTCGACCATCATTACAAATGGTCTCGGCCTTTGATGGACTTTTGACGGATCCTGGTCTCGGCCTCGGACATTTTGAAGATTCTCGGTCTTGACTTCGAAAGTTGTCTACGTGTCAATTATATATTCGCAATTTACAGCACACTGTAGCTGGTACTTATACGGTCGTGAAACAGTAATTGATTGGAACACAATTGGTAAAGTTCTGTACCCTGCAATGCACGTGATTTAACAATATGTTGTTAAATGTAATACACTACGATTTGTCATTGATCATGTCTTTTATTTTAATGTACATGTACTAGGCCACTTCACGTTAAAATGTAGCAAGACGGAAAATGATTATAGACATGACTGTCTGAAAATCAGAAGTTTTTTATAAACAACGGAGTAGAATATACACTGCAAAGCATTACAATAAAAGTTACAATTGCGATAAAGTACAAACACGAATTTAAGTACCGTATATTTAAGTAAGGAAATGGATGGACCTTCTCAAAGCAGGAAGATTAACTTATATAAACAGAAGACCCAGAGAATATTATTATGAATTAACAGCCGATGTAAATTATCCTCTTCAAAACCTCGAAGAGGATGAAACGGGTAAATATACATTTATTTATTTATTTATTTATTTATTCCTGCATGTCTCACAATAAACAAGTTCGTACATAAAAAAAATAAACTGTCATAACATCGAAATAGAAACACACAGAGGTCGGCAATATAAGCTAAAAGCTTGAAGTGATGCCATACCTAAGATTTTACAAGTTTTACATATTCTTAAAACATAGATAAACATAAACTAATACATACAAGAAAAAAAAGTAATAAAAGCAAATATGAAACATTATTTACAAGTAAAGAGAAAGATGATAGTTAAGTCTCTACAGTATGTTCTAGAGCAGGAAGAAATGTAGCAGGTATGATAGAAAGGTACAGTCCATACTGGAAGAGAAATACGTGAAACAGAGAGAGAAAAGAAAAAGTGGGGGAGAGCTGAGAGAGGGGGAGACAGGTGTGAAGATGCCTAGATGTAATTACTTAATAGTGACATGTTATGCCGAATTACACATACAGATATATATAGAATACTACAATACATGTTATCGTAGGAATTAACAAACCAACTGATTGAACAAAATATCTTACACAAAAACGTTTGCAATGAGCATGAGTTTGACTGCATTTTTAAAAGAGTATTTTGTAGGCAAATTACGTGTTTCAATTAACAAAGAGTTCCAAACGTCTGGACCAGTATGTCTCACTGATTTATGTGCCAGTACTGTACGTGGATTAAACAAATGCAAGTTAGCTGCTTGTCTTGTCGAATAAGAGTGAATTGCATTGTTTTTCAAAAACATAGAAATAAGCGAGGCAGGCAAAATGCTATTATTATAACGATACATGAATACATGTATTCAAATAATGACGTTAGTTTGTGTAACGTATCCATCGGTCAATCAAGTCCATCGGTCGGTGGTAATATCAACATGTGCATGTGCCCAGCATTATATCAATTGTACTGAAATTGTACGTAAAGCTTAGTTTACAATATGTAATAGTTGTGATGATTTAAAATTCAAGTTGTGCTTACCGAGTCCGCGTCTTTCTTTCTCCCCATCGCGTTCAATAGAGAAAAGTCGCTATCAGATCTCGATACAAAATAATAAGTACTTCTGGGCGTTCTAGGGTGCTGTTGTTATCAGAAATATAAAGCTGTGTGCCACAGATCGTTATTTAAGGAATGAATGCAATCAATCAAGTACCTGTACTTTTATATACATTATGGGAAGTCCGTCGTGGAAAGCAAGTGTTCCATGACATAATCCGACTTTGGACTAAAGCGGAAGCACGCAATATAACCTCGCCAATGCCTCTACACGAACATTGTGTGAACTTGGCACGATATTATCAAACCTAATTAAGCTACCATTTTAACAATATTTTGGCGGTGAGGATGTGATCCTGGCATATAGCCACAAATATGGACCATTAAACAGTAATTAGTAATTACATAAACGTGCTTGCACTTCGGTGATCTGTAAAATGTTTCCGGCAAATCGATAAACATAATAATCTGTGAATCCGGTTGGAAAAGTACAGTTCTGAAGTGATGCACCTTTTTTTAAATAATTGATTCAAACTATATGTTTTAATTACTACAATTTTAAAAAGCTGCATCACTTCGGTGTCCCTCGCATATATCCCCAAGTTGATGTCTATCCTTCGGGTTTATGTCAGGTTTATAATAGCTTCTGACCACACGAGCAATGAAAATTAAGGGGTTTTAGGGACGAACGCCGTACTAGGGTTTTCTATAGCTCAGTCGGCAAGACCACCGGTCTAGCAATCCGCAGGTCTCGGGTTCGAATCCCGTTGGAATACCATTTTTTTCTTCTCTTTTTCAATCAGAATACAAACGTTATAAACATGATAGACATTATTAAATGTGCACCTGTAAAGTGTCAGATATTGCCCAAAATGACATTTGAGACTACCAAAATCATTGTAAGATAATTGTAAGATAATGTCCGAATGATGTGTGAAAGTTTCATTGAAAACGAACACTGCTTTCCTGGTTAAAAAAGCGAAAGATATGCGTCAGCTTTTACAACAAATTACTGTACGACGTTAATGAAGATTATGATCGTTCATTAACGCTCTTGGGCTGAATGATAGATATCGTCATACTAAAGGGCATTTGAAAAAAGTCTAACCCTATTTTATTCTTCTTTTACCATAAGCTAAACAACACGGTAGAAGAGAAACGAGGAAGCTCCAAGTAATTGTCGTGGAGTTAGACACTTTACAGGCAACCCTTTAACAGTATAATCCCACTGACTTTTTTCTCTCACGTCTCCCGCATGTTTTGATATATAATTCACCCCGGTCGGACATGTAGAACTGATTTTAGAGGTCGATAATTGCTCAACCGTCACAAAAAAACTGCAATTTTTGTACAGGTTTCTATGTAATTCATATATCCGATGCCATGTAAACTCCAAATCTGTTATAATTGTTACATTGAATTATAATTTGGATTATTTCTTTGTTATTAGTTTAATTTATACACTTCAGAGATAAATTCTTCTAAAAAAAACAACAAACAAACAAACAAAAAAACAATAAAATACATGAATGAAAACAATGTGGGTAAATCCGGGAATACTAATTTGCATAATTTATGCAAATTAGTGATATATTTTATCACCATAAAGAACATGGATATGATGAATTACATCATTTGAAAGTATTTTTACAGAAAACCTGAAGAAATCCTGTAATTTCTCGTGATTTTAGATGAAAATCACAATTTTCCCCAAAATTCGTCAAAAATTTGCATTTACAAAATTGTAATTAATAATGAAAAAAAATGATGGTCAATTTTTTTTCTTTTCACGTTCTTATTCTACTTGACTTGTTTTACGTATGTACCAATTTTCAAGTCAATCGGTCCATTCGTTGCCGAGATTTGAGGGGGGGGCCAAAATGGCCCCCCCCCCCCCCCCAGTCGACTCAAGTGATCAAAATAACCCAGTGGGATTAGGGTTAAAGTGGGTAAATACTTCAAATGAAAACAGAATACAATGGATAGTAGAACGTGCATTGCAGCTATGTAGCTTATCTGGTAGGCATTCAGATCGAAGTATAAATATATATAGCCCACTTGAAGGCAAAATGAGAATGAAACTCAAATAATTACAGACCAAAAACACCATAAAAGCTACGAGTGGTTTCTTCCCACGTCTATTTATTTAGCTAGGGTGTTTTCCCCATCCCCACCCCAAATACACAATAAAGAATCGTCATCATTTCACACAAAGCAAATAACCACGAAACGATAAAAACAAATATTAATATTAATAAAATTCAGTGCCGTGTCCAACCCCTTCTATTCACCTTGTTGAAAGAGAGCTTATGTTATTGTTACGTCGTCTTGTATGAATAATTTTCTGTCGACATGTTTTATTGTGTGACATTTATGGAATTTCTACGTTGTATGTGCATTTACCACGGAGTGAGCAAAACAAATATCCGTTAGTAAAAAGAAATTACCCCAATGGTATGAACGCGTTTGATTAAACTTTTCCTTTGCATCTGAACAAAAACAAAATTATGGGTTTTCCTCTTCGTTCGTAACATGACATGTATGTTTGCATTAGGGAATGTAAGTCTGCTATTCACTCTATTTAGAAAGCTCGTGACCCACCTCAAGATCTTTTGAACTCGAGAGGGATTTTTGGAGCAGGGGGTGCTTCTCAAGTTTCGAACCCCTAGACTAACATCCCATTCATACTTGCGTCTAGCACTGGCTCGGCCAGTGCCGAGCCACTGTTTGCGCAAGTATGAATGAACAGTGGCTTAAAGGGGTAGTTTAGTTTTGGTAAGGCTGAACTATAATAACCCAACATGGACAGTAACATTATAAACTAATATTTATAACTCTACCATGCTCGAAAGGTATACAAAATTGCAAACGACTAAGTAAAAAGCCTGTTATCATTCAAAAAGAGCCATTAAAACACAAGAGGGCGCTTTCTAAAAAGGCATTGGTTTCAACCATTTTTCATACAAAATTATGCATGTTATGTTTTATTAAAATAATGATTAAATGGAGAAATCATCAACAACTATTTTAAAAATGATTTTGAAAATTTTTGAAAAAGTGCAAGCATTTTTTAAATTTTTTGAAAAAACATCTAATTATTTGGGCCCCAAATAATTATAGGCTCAGATATATTTATTGATATTTCAGCCGTTTCTGGGTCGATTTTGACCAAATAAAGTTTATTCTGCCATTAAATCTGCATGTTCTCTCGAATTCGACACTCAGTTTTTCATTACCTCACAAAAAAATTGTGATGTGCAGCGCCCTCTCTACCAAAACTAAACTACCCCTTTAAGCCAGTGCCGGGCCAGTGCCAGACGCAGTATAGTCAAGTATGAATGCAACAGTGGACTGGATTGCGCTGTCTAAAAAGCATTGGTTTCAACCATTTTTAATCCAAAATTATGCATGTGATGTTTTGTTGAAATAAGGATTAAATAGAGAGATTATCAACAACTATTTAAAAACCTCTTTTAAACATTGTTGAAAAAGTGTAAGCATTTTGTTTTATTTTTAAAAAATCATCGAATAAATCTGGGCCCCAGATTTATTCCGATCAGATATATTTATTAATATTTCAGCCGTTTCTGAACCGATTTGTATCAAATAAAGTTTATTCTGTCGTTAAAATTGTATGCTCTTTCAAATCTTACACTCATTTTTTCATTATCTCACAAAAAAATTATTGAGTGCAGCGCTCTCTGTACCAAAACTGAACCACCCCGAGTAATCATAAATATCTCCATAATTAGGGGTGGCATTTGAACAATTAAAACCCATTTAATTTTTCTGTTACCATAGGCCAACTAACAAGGTACAAGATAAATTTGAAATGTCCAAGTTTTATATTCCTTTTTTAAATTAATTATAAGTTGTTAATTGTTATGGATTGTAAATGTAGTTTTCGAAAACAAAAAACATAAAACTTGATCTTGAACTCTGATACGATAATAGAATTATTCCAAGTGTTAAAGGCTCATTAATAAATTATAAAACATAGCGTGTCTTTGGAATAACAACTGACAGTATACACCACTCACAAACACATGCATTCACACAATTAAATGAACAAATTGATACAATTTTTAGTAAGCGTTATACTTATATTATATTTCTCATATATTGTGTACGTTGAACATGATCTTTTCTTTTATAGCTACAACGCGTAGAACAACACAAATTGCAATGCACATACACGAGCACGGGGATATAATGCCAGTTGATTAAAAATGATACATGTAGTAATAATGACGTTAGTAATGTCAAGTATTCATGAAATTTACAAAACAGGAATATAATACTGCATGTTTGATCGAGCACGCTATCATTATTATAATGATAATAATAAAATGATAATAATTAGCCTTTAGCGCCATATATATTAGAGCAGATTGGGCTAGTATGCTCCCCTGGGAGTTGAGAAGGTGCACAAGATAACTGTGCATTTTTTAACTCTATCTGATGACCAAGGGTAATACTACTTCTCTGAATAGAGTACCAAGATACTTGGCGCACTATAAATGCTATATAATCATAATAATGATATTAATAACATTATTACAGCACTATTAATAGATAAATACAATATTTACAATAGTACAAGTAATACCAATAATAACGATGATAACAACACTAATAATGGCAATAGTGTTTTGAAATTGCAATACCATTTCCCTCACTTTTATACATATGTAATATGCTGAAAAAATGTATGCTTAATGCAAATTTTGTTTTAAGCTAATACATAATATTTGCATGCGCCTTGAATTATCATGCAGGAAATTGCATGTACATTGTACTTAAATAACAATACATGTTCATTTTTAGCACACAATCACAATAAATGTAATGATTTTGATTCCTTAATATGAATGGAATACGAGGATAGTAAGCAAATAATTACCGTTGGTGAAGGTGATGGGACAAACTATCACTTCCGAGGCGATTTGGATGTAGCTATCTTTCCGAAGCGAAGCTGAGGAAAGACAGCGTATACATTCAGATCGCCGAGGAAGTGATAGTTTGCCATCGCCTGAAACCAAAAGGTGATTATTTGCTTACTATCCTCGTATTTCATTCATATTAAGGAATCAAAATCATTACATTTATTGTGATTGTGTGCTAAAAATGAACACCTATAACTAACACAAAGGGCTAAAAAGTTTCGAATATTGAGCAATTGATCGAGTCTTTTATTTTCATTTCGTCAATCCTTCACATGAACAAGATTTATGATTAAAAGTCAAAGACGCTTATACCATTGTCTATTAAGCGTAGCCGCGCGTAAACGTTGCGCACCAGCGCGCTACGTTTCCGCGCACTAACTCGCGCACGCGTACTTGGGCGCGAACAATTGAAGATAGGGCCTAGTACACAGTGCAACGCACTTTCACCAAGATAGTAGTGAGTGCAACGCACTTTCACCAAGATAGTAGTGAGTGCAACGCACTTTCACCAAGATAGTAGTGAGTGCAACGCACTTTCACCGAGATAGTAGTGAGTGCAACGCACTTTCACCAAGATAGTAGTGAGTGCAACGCACTTTCACCAAGATAGTAGTGAGTGCAACGCACTTTCACCCAAGATAGTACACAGTGTAATGAACTTTTCTTCTCCCATCAATGATGGGCGAAACTATTTTCATCACGTGATTAACTTTTGACCAATCGTAGAGCAAGATTCTTAGTATGTGGAATATAACATAACATAGTTATATGCCCAGAACATAAAATGGCAAGCATAATGCTATCCAATATCCAAGGTGAAATCAAATTATGGCATTGTAATAAGAGTACACATGATCACGTGATAAGATAGTACAACATTTAAAGTACATGTATTTGTGGTACTTTCGGTATATACAGACAGTAAAATTATTGACATAAATATTCACTTCATTTTCAAATAGGTCGGCAAATTAGTACATGGATAGTTAAGTATGCGCAGAACTATTTGACAGTGCAAAATAATATCAAATATAAATCGTACAACTATGATACTGACACAAAATCGTTTAAGAACGTTAAATTCTTAATCAAAAAGATCCTGCATTCAAACATAAAGGAAACTGACCAGAAACAGATTTAATAAATGAAAATGAGCAACGAAAATTGAACTTCGAATTACAGGTCTAGTCATTCAGGGCTCTTGGGTTCAAGTCCAGGCGAGCCCAATTTTCTTTGCTCATTTTCCTTAAACAAATATTTACATAATTATACATTATTCAAATAAAAATTATATGTTTCATCTTTTCATGCCAAGTAGCACCAGTAGTGGAAGAAATAATAGAAGCCCTTGCCTCGTGTATGATTATGTTTGACCGACAGGGTATCGTAGCCCACAGGTCCAGCACTAATCATATGACCGGGAGGCTATGGGATTGAACCCTAACCGGGTCATACCAAAGACATACATATGCTACCTTTTACTATCTAGCCTGCGTTTGGCGCTCGACGTCTATAATTTCTATACAATAGAGTAGAAATGTGCTACCTACTGTCTTCTATAGCATGGCGCTCGACATTTAACATGTTTAACAGTGTCTATACTAGGGAAGGAATGTTAAGCTCACGAAGCAACCAGAGGACTTAAAAAAACAAAATTAGCCTCTTGTCGGCTAGCTGTTCCACTGAGACTGCGTCAGTCTCGATCCACTGACCGTCTCCACCCAGATGTGAAGTCAGATTTATGAACGAAAATCCCAAAGCCATCTAGAGTTGGTTATTTCTGACTACCAGGGGACCTAGCCCCGTCTGTAGCTTTCGCTACTTTTGGTAGTCGAGCGTCATCGGACAAATAAACAGGAGAGTTATCAAAACAAAGTAAAACATAACATACTTCTATGAGTGTACATACTACATGTATTACATAATATTGGTTTAACGGAATGTAAGCAAAACAATATAATATAATAAACATGTATAACAACTTTTTGCGCATTCTTTGGCAAGCATCACTGTAGTCCTATAGTTATAAACTATATCACTCATATAGATATCGTTTATCCCCTAAAAAATCACAATAAGATGGCACATTGGAGCCCGATATTCACCCGGTATCCAAAATTAAACAGAGAGGTTCCGGGATTGTGCCCCTGGACCCCAATTAACGCCCTTTCCCCGTGGCCCCCTGCCTGTATACCCACTCATTCAAGAATCCATTGGGGACATATTGCGCTATATGTTGGCTCAGCGCGATCGATCTCTTCTCGCAGTATAGGGTACAAATGGTAGAGCGAGTCAAGAACCCTGGCTTACTAGAATCACGGATAAATAAATCGCTGCGAAAGTTAAAAGTAACCAACACCTCAAAATTATATTCTTGTAAATAAAAGTTAATTGTTAATAGTCCACTAACAATTTCCGAGAAATTGGTTTCCAGACAAATCGTAAAATTGAAAAACTCATCCCCAAATACGTTATATTGTCTCCTAACGTACGCGTGTATAGAATTGGCGCACTCGAAGATGGTTGGCGTATACGGAACCATGAGGCACTGTTGGTTCCGTAAGTGTTGGTGATAAGTTGTATTGTTTATGAATTACACAACCCTTTGCAAAGTGTTGGACATATATTTAATCAAACAACAGAACCAAAATAGATATGCCTGTGTTGTTCTCACCCTTTTATTTCATTGACAGACACAAAATAAATTTCAGGCTGTAGATACGAGATAACCAATCTTGGAAATTCCATATACATTTGTAAAAATTATCGGTTGAGAAAGAGATAGGCGTTGAATCACTTGTTCTACTCACGGATATCGTGTATAAAGTTTGGGAGCCAAGTCCAGAAATACCCATAGTTATCACTCTTTGGTTTTGATAAATATTGCAACAATTTGAAAATGGTTATGCGCATATATCTGAACATATCTGAATAGAACTAAATTTAGTCCCACTCTCATCCGACAAAATCTTAGGCAATCGTTACAAAAATGTGAACGTATTATTTCATGATATACATGTAATTATAAACAGTTATGACGTAGGAGGATAAACGCGTTATAAACGACGCTTCTTTTCGAAGCACCAATCATAATGTACAAAATATACAAAAGTATTCGACAACAACTGAAAGAGTGTTATTGAGTGTCTGGGTCTGGAAGACGATCTTCACTGGGGTGCGAGTTATATCGTGGTATCCGGTGCTTGCGCATATTTCTCAAGGAATGGTAGGAACTTTGGGAAGACATCGTCGACGGCGTCTTTCCCGATAAGGCAATCGAGATGGCCGTAGTCTGGGATCTCAAACCAGTCGTAGTCCTGTTCAGGATTCGCCTCCTTGCACCGCTCGTAACTCTGTCGGGTAGTCTCCGTGTCCCAGCAGCGGTTCTCCTTCCCGCTGAAGTACAAGATAGGGATGTCCAGGTGCTTCATCTGGTCCCGGTAGGCGGTGGACTGGAGCCTGTCCTCAGAGCTGAAGTCCGGGAGGTAGGTGTCCTTGCCCTCAGGGTCGGTCAGGTAGCCCCGACGGGTGCACAGCGCGAAGTGCTTGAAGATGTCCACATGGACGTAGCCGTTCCACTCGTGTAGAGTATCATGCGTATGCGGATTCAGGTTGCCGTGCTTCCATAGGAGGCCGTAGATAAAGGTGATGCGATGACAGACGTCGCTGTCGCAGTGCTCAGCAGTATCCGTCGTCATGTTCGTCATACCGTCTACGACCCGGTTGATGCATTTTTGATGCCAGGCGTCTTCGATGTCGGTGTAAGCACTCATCCCGTTGACACCTATACACTGCAAGAACTTCGGGAAACGAGTGTCAGCCTTCGCCTTGTTGATCGAGCTGACAACAAAGCAGAAGCCTACCTGTGATACGACGACACTGCGGATCTTGCCAGCAAGATGTCCACCCAACAGGGAAGTGTGTAGGGTTGCTGAACCAGCGCAGTGTGCAAAGACCTGAATATTGGGAACACCAGTGTTTTTGATGATGTAGTCGACTGCAGGGGGTACGTCCTTCTCCGCAGGATCGCTGATAGATGATCCGTTCTTGTGGGATGGAAGCGCTATGGAGAACCTCAACTCCAAGGCCCAGACGTCATAGCCGTTCTGAACCAGGAATTCGACCAGGTTTGTCTCGACAGTGTCTAGCGCAAAAATGCGATGGGTCATACCTAATCCGTGCAGCAATAGAATGGGTCCCTTACTACCCCCTCTATACCTTGTCAAGAGAAGTGGAATACCATCTTTGGCCTGGATATGGTGCAAGTCTGGCTCATTGGTGAGCTTCAGCGACCGTACTTTCCTTTGTTCCTCTTGCGGGTCAACTTGGGTACCGAGTCCGTATGGGCTCAACACACCGTAGGTAGCGAGAAGCTTCCCGGTAAAGAATTGTCCAAACTTTGCCTTCCACATCAACCTATCCTTCGTCTTTTTGCAGTTAGTCACCTCCATCGTCGTCAACTGCTTGAAGAAGTCCTTCAGTTTTATCTTCAATAGTCCAGTTCCGATCTCAAGACCACCCTCAGATATCCCTTCCGTCACCGTCACGGCAAGTGTGGTGGTGTCTGATAGTCCTATCTCAAGTGCAGTGTCTTTGTGCATCATTTTGATCCCCTGGAACTTATACGCCTTGTCGCCTCCGTGCAGCGTCAGGTGGTAGTTCATCTCCATGGTCTCCACGATCTCATCACTCTGGCGGAACAGGTGGAATTGTCCGTTGGAGACTGTGAGCGGCGCGTCATGAAGAGCCTTGCAGCTCACCGTGCCGTGGATGGATGCCTTGTGTTCTGGGTCAACATCGAGCATGTGCTCGACATTTGAACTCTCGATGGTTAGTGTGAACTCGCAGTCATGAGACATGCCGTTGACGTCCAGGTGCCCTTTCATCCTTTCCGTGAACGTGAAGCCTGGCTTGCCGACCTCGTGAGCTTGCTTCTTTTCTGCAAAAGGAGATAGATGAGAACATGAGGAATATAAACATGAGTAAAACAAATAATCCATCTTTACTAGAAAAACGTCACCCAAATTGAAGTAATGCAGGTATAAAAATAGTAGTCGTGGATTCGTTCGTGGTTGAAGTAAAGAAAAAAAATATTGACTCTTCCTTAGCAACCTTTCCATTGATCATTATTATGGAGACAGCGAAATTTGGGGGAATACTATTAGTTCAAATTTGAATCACATTGAAACCAACAATAAGTGAACGTAATGAAAACACGTTCATGAACTTCATTGAATACGCGTTCGATACAAGAACATTTAAAGTTTTCATATGAATTTTACAAAACTATTAAACATGAAATTAAATTCTCAATTGATTACATTTTTGAATAATAATTGTTTTGCACTCAGTGGATCGATGGGTCGCAAATGCAGATATTTTTGTTCCATCATGTGTTTGTTTATCGGGTGAATGTTTATGCACCTAAATAGCCAAACATCTACATAAAACAATGTGTAACAGCCTTGTTTGTACTTTGTACGAATCTATTCCAGTCTTTAATGAATACGTGACTCAAGGGGATATATACCTATTGGATTGTTGAAGCTGTAGCCAATGGTCCAGCCGTTCCTCTCTGCGAGAAGCCGCATGCACCGCTCAGCTACCATGCTGATCGTTAGGGTAGGGTTGATGCCGAGACACCGAGGCATCACAGCGCCATCTACGACAAGTAGTCCGGGATATGTCTCTGCTGTGTCGCCTTTGAAGACTACACCGGAATGATCAACGACACCTATATATACACATACGATAAAAGGACACATTTTCAACTTACGTATTTATTTCTCAATTCTTTTTAGAGAATTTGAGACTCTACAGCAGAAAAAATCATTACAACCATTGCATATTGTGTACATGTGATAGTTTCATTATTTGACAAGCCATTTTTTCTCATCTTGCTTACACAATAATACATTTCTTTATTTTAAAATATTACCCAGATAACACGGCACACTTGTTCAAAACATAGATTTCATTTTACCTCGTTTCGTGACAGAAGTATAGAAATTGTTTCACTTTTAATGGGAAAGTAATGTGCACAGTTATGTGTGGCAGAATTCGTGCATGACTGAAATGTGAATCCCCAAAGTACATTTCAAAAGCTGCTTTGATAAGTTACTTACCAGTGCTCCCTGTTTCTGCCATGCAGCAGCCGCCGAGTGGATGAACCGTCACTACACTCTTGGTTCCCTTCAGCTTCGGCATGATCCCGCCCCACATGGGATTCGGGATGATCTCTGCCTTCAGAACCTTCGTCGCCGATTGGGCCGCTTTGTCAATATCCTTGAAGTTTCGTTCCTCTCCCATGTTCGGGTAGTGCACCCAGACGCGACCATTATTCTTATCCAGCCGGAGCTGCCCGTTGGCCGAGTCATGGCTCATCGATAGGAAGGCCAGGGTGTTCTTGAAGGCTGTACCGGTGATCGAGTGAATGAACTCCGTGAACTCGTTCTCGTTCGGCGACATGTCCTCACCGAAGTTCGTCTTCATGACGATCTTGTACGGCAGCTCCAAGATGGCGGGTGGGGTCCCGTCCTCTAGCACCAACCCATCGTTGAGCGGCATGTCGGGCAAGTGATCTCGCATGTCCAGGAAGGACGTGATGCAGGGACCAGGAGCCTTGTGCGGCTTCTTCGCCAGCTTCTCGAGGGGGACACCAACGGGACGGATCTTCTCTGTCCCGTTGTAGCTGAAGTTGAGCGTGTCCCCGTTGGTGGTAAACCCACTCCCCAGCGTGGATGATAGCTCCAGACCTCGCGCTGCCGATTTGAGGAGGATGTTCGTAGATCCCAAGGCACCTGCTCCAAGGATAACCGTCTCTGCTGATACTGTCCGCTCTTTCTTGTCGAAGCTGTTTTGGTTGCGGGGGTGGTAGGAAACTAACCAGCGTCCAGAATTCTCATTCCGGCTGATGGCTACCACTTCAACCTGTAACACGAATAGCGGGCGGTTAATGAATTACAATGTCAGCTTTACCTTTCGGATGAACCTATGAGAGTTTAATTAAATTTAATTAAATAATAATTTCGCCGAGTTTCTTCAAAATGACATGCTCCCAGATGAAGCTGAATTGCATAGTCATTTACGAAGTAAAATACATAATAATGTCATGTACATGTGAACATCCAAATTGAAATCATATACTAATAAATAAATAACTTATTAAATACATCAATATTATCAGGCAACTTGTAGAACATCAATAAACTATACAACATGCATGCTAATTTATTTAATGAATAATAATCATTGAAGATATGAATGAGCTCAATGTCCGTTAGCTGCTTCACAGGGAGTGGAGATGATGCACTCCATGTGTGTTTGCATTGTATCCTATGATCGGGGTACTAGTGTAAATCACTTATGTTACTGTATCATATCAGGCGCTAAATAAATAGAACCTATTAGTAGTATAGTCATACCTCAGTGAATAACTTTGCCCCATGCGCCTTGGCGTCCGGGAGGTAGTTCATGTTGAGGGTGTTCTTGGCACCTGTGTTGCAGCCACTGCAGCAGTTGCCACAACCCACGCATGCTGGCTGAGGGACGCCCACGTGGTTCTTATTCGTCCTCTCGAAGTTCACATACAGCGGCGCTCTAGGTGTCAAAACAAAGTTTGTTTAGCTTATAATTATCATTGTTGCAAAATAACTTTCTTAGTTTTCTAAGTACAGCATCGTCTTCTTGAAATTCACATACCGCGGGGATCTAGGGGGTCAAAAGAAAGCTCATATATTTCACTTAAAGTGATACCTGTAAAGTGTCAGATATTGCACAAAATGACATTTGAGACTTCAATATCATTGTAAAATACAATTGAAAGATTTGTGAAAGTTTGAAAGAAAACGAACACTGTTTACCTAGTGAAAAAAACGAATATTGAGTTCATATTTTATCACCGAATACTGATGGTCTGCCATACATTTGTCGCAGTAAATAATGATCCGTTTGAGATATTCGCACCGGTGTACGTGTATGCATGTTTACAGACGTAGTACAGAATTCATGGAATTTGTGCTCGCTGGGTTCAAAGTTCAATCTCCGGAATGTTCTCACGCGTGCTGCATGCGGACGCGTTTAGCTACAACAATTGTACTTTTGTTCAATTGCGTTGATTAACGCTTTACAAATAATGATTTTCAATGATAATTATCTTCATACCAAAGGGACATTTGAAAAAATCAAACCCAATTTTATTATTCTCTTAACATAAGCTAAACAACACGGTAGAAGAGAAACGAGGAAGCTCCAAGTAATTTTCGTGGATTTGGACACTTTACAGGTATGACTTTAATTGTAATTATGTTTCAATAATAATAACTGTCTTTGTTTTCTAGGAACAACAACATCGTCTCTATATCCCGATTAGAAACCAGTCGTATCGGATTGAGTCGGCTCTGTGTGCGGTGGGCTTACGACTAATAATACGCCATCGTCACAGACTACTATACTGTACATTACATATGTACGCCGCCTTTTAAAGGACTCACTCACTTCTTATGGAAGGCGGTGATATCGATGTCTTCAATGTCCTTGACCATTTCGGTGGCTATCTTCTTCATGGCGGCATATTTCGGAAGGTCTCGATGGGTGTCCGGGTACTCGGTCGGGCGAAGCATCTCAAACACTCGACCACGATCGGCGCCGTTGAGCGTAGTCAGATCGTCCCGAAGAGCCTTAGGCCACGCCTGTATCATGCATGTAACGATAGTGCAATTATAAACCAACTCGTTGCTTATATTTGAGATTTTAGTTTGATTTCTTTCTCGCCTTATGGGTAATTGTTCACTAGAGCATATTATTATATTAAAAAATTTAAAATTCTTACCTCATCTTTGAATACCCGTGGGTCGACGTCGAGCCCGACGTTGGCATTGATGAGGGAAGTCCCTCCGAGGCCGCACCCCTGGATGACGGTCACTTCGGGCCCGATCACGATGTCGTACAGGTCCGTGGGCTCGCCTGCATGGAAGATATGAAGAACGTTTCAGAAAATCTTGGTTTTCAATGCTGATTAAAGCTAAGTATCATTTTTGATACAATATACATGTATACATGTATTTTACTGTGATCAATGCTGGTACCAAAGCAATTACGTTTGTAATATACCATTTTCAATGCTGATACAAATGACATTGACAGAATTATTTATGAATCCGAGAGATACATGTATATGAACCTCCTAATCATCACAAAGATATTATATAAGATATAAGCGAAGCTACCGATAGGGGGAAATGACAGGGGAGCTATGTGTCCCCGTGTCCCCCCCCCCCCCCCCCCCCCCCACACACACACACACAAACAAATACCCACATATTAATGTTCGTATTATTTTGTTCTTTATGCATGTCCCCTCCCCCAGAGGGTCATGGGGGCAGGGTGGGGTAAGTATCAACAAGAAGGGGGGAGGGGGGCAAGTATCGAAAAGAAGGGGGGATCGAGACACCTTTGCCCCTCTTGCTGATTTATAGCCACGGCAATATTCATGGAGCGCATCACATAACGATTTGTGTTAAAAGTAGATAAATATCATCACTCGCTACCTGCCTAACCCTAACCGTAACCCGTAGACTGTTAAATTATTTTTAAAAGGAAATATTGCATTTACCACTGTCTAGTAATTTGAGGTTCTTATTGGTGATCTGCATATGTTTCTTTGCATCATCAGTGGTTTCGGGAAAGTCCCCTGGCATCCATTCCTTGCCCTTCTCCAACACGCACACCGTCTTCCCCGCCCGGGAGCAGCGACTGGCTGCGATCGAACCCCCATACCCGGATCCGATGACGATGACGTCATAAGAAGGCTGGATTTCGCTGATCAGAGAGGCGAGGCGGTACCCACTGTAATCCGCATGGAAATCCTGGACAAGCGAACAAAAAAGTAGGGGGGGGGAAGTATATATTCCGCTAGTCAGTGAAATATGTTGGTTTCATTCAGAGGTCAATGGAAGGAGTTAGAACTGTATTGCGTACACTGTTTATTATACTCGAAGACGAACATACTACCTATCTTGCCATACCATGTCCACACTGTATTCACATAATCAGTTTGTGTGTCATTTGTACTGTTTTTATGTTGTTGTTGCTGTTGTTTATGTTTATGTGTAAGGTTGTCAACACAACCAAAATCAACAGAGAGAAGAAAAATCAAAGTATTGTATGTCACATACAAAAGTTCATTATTTTCATATTGTCGCAACAAATTGAGCAGTAAATTCATTGGGTATTTTAAATTAAAAATTCAAGGTGATATGCAGTAGTCTGCCAATTGAGTATGTCAATCTAAAACGTCATGCATCATGTTTAAACGGTTCACTTCATTTATTTTCGGAGCACCGAACTAGGGTTTTTTACAGCTCAGTTTGTGGATTTTTGGATTTTTTGATCTCTCTATAATAATGCTCTGACCGCACTTTTGTGCTGCTAATTATTGTAATTTTTAAAGATTATACAGTGTACTGTATTAATTTACACTTTGTTTGATTCTATATTTAGTTAACTAAGTAAGTTAATGACGATGGTTCTTTTTTATTATTAGATTAAAATTAAATGAGGATATGCATATATTATAATAATCAATACCAATAATTTAGGCTACCATGTTAGTGCTTGCCATATACATGTATATTATTTTGTTGTATTTTGATGTTAAGTAATATTTGTATTGTGTTGTATTATATTTATTCATGAATGTTTATATATTTGTGTTGTACGCAAGGCACTTAAGTCCTCGGACTACAGTCTTGTTTATTGTATGTGTTCAATAAAAAACCGATATATATATAATATATATTTATCTAGTCGGTAAGAGCGCCGGTCTAACAATCCAACGTCCCGGTGGAATCCCATTTTTGTTGTTGCTCTTTTTCAATCACATTATATATTTCTGGTCAGTTTCTCTATATGTTTGTATGTTAATTGTATATTAATTGTATCACGATATATGTTAAATAAATATGATGAATTAAAATTGCAAATAATTATGTAGATATATAATTGAGCAAGTGAAAACTACTAAATACCTCGGATTAATTATTGATAATGAGTTGAAATGGGATGAACAAATCACCTGTCTATGTAAAAAAAAAAAAAAACTGGGCAAATGGTTTCTTTTTTAAGTCGCTTAAGACATTTTTTAGACAAATCTAGTTTGGTATTAATATATAAAAGTATCATTTTACCCCACTTTGATTATGCTGCAATGGTTGGATGTCAGCCTCTTAACATTGTACAATCAAGTGCAGTCAAGTGCAAAACAATCAAAATCGGGCTGGAAGAATTATTTTGAAAATTAATCCATTTTTACACGTCTCGACTGAAGAGGTTCACGATAGATTAAATTGGGAAACATTAGAAAATCGCCGAAGAAATGATATGTATGTAATGATGTATACAATTGTACATGGTTTTACTCCAAAGTATATGGGAATAAATTTAGAATGGAAAAGGAGTGAGTATTATTTACGTGCCGGTGAAAATTAAGCTCTTCGGAATTAAACCCCGAACTAATTATTGTAAAAGAACATTATTTTATAGAGGATCTAGTCTCTTTAATGATTTAAACCCCATCGTTCGTAATGCAACAACTTTATACGCGTTTAAACAACATTTGCTAAGACATTAAAGGGATAGTGAGTACTGGTAAAGAGAATACAGTTTTGGTCAAACCGAATTTTAGTAAGCAAAACCTCCACCATTACATTACAAACTACTAATTATAACTGCACCATGCTCGAAAGGAATAAAACATTACAAATAACTAAGTAAAAAGCCTGTTATCTATTATGTATACAGTGTATTGCTGCACTTTTTATGTTTTTTATGTATTTTTTGTTTTAATTTTTTTTTTTTCAATATTTGATCTCGTTTATCTATTCTGATTTTTCATAATTGTTTGTGAATTTTGTGATTGAATTTTGATTGAATAAAACACTTTTCTTTTCTTAAAATGATGTTGATTCCTTTCAGATTTTTACTTTCTATTTAGTCTTCCGGCATAATGTTCTTCCTGTCAAATATCAACATTTTGATAGTCTTTCTTTCGGTTTTTCTTTGTTTTTTCGGGCCTGTAAAATTTGAAAAAAGAGGGGAACAAAAGGGGGACAGAATGTTGAGAATCACGCACAGGGGAAAACAAATACAGACATGAAGAAACAAAAGTAATGAAACAATAACAAAAACTGAGAGGAGAAATATGATTTTTTTTTTTTTTTTCTTTTGTTTTCTTTTTTCCCCCGATCCGATCCGATCTTCCATCCGATTTCGATCATGAATAAAAGATTTTTGTATCCGATTTTGTATCCGATCATCAAGATCAGTTACAGCAGCCCCCCCCCCCCCCCCCCCCCCTCACCCTTTACCACTTGTAACTGGTCTCAAGACCATTTTTTAGCGGACTCGACCATCATTACAAAATGGTCTCGGCCTTTGATGGACTTTTGACGGATCCTGGTCTCGGCCTCGGAAATTTTGAAGATTCTCGGTCTTGGCTTCGAAAATTGTCTACGTGTCAATTATATGTTCGCAATTTACAGCACACTGTAGCTGGTACTTATACGGTCGTGAAACAATAATGGATTGGAACACAATTGGTAAAGTTCTGTACCCTGCAATGCACGTGATTTAACAATATGTTGTTAAATGTAATACACTACGATTTGTCATTGATCAGACATGACTGTCTGAAAATCAGAAGTTTTTATAAACAACGGAGTAGAATATACACTGCAAAGCATTACAATAAAAGTTACAATTGCGATAAAGTACAAACACGAATTTAAGTACCGTATATTTAAGTAAGGAAATGGATGGACCTTCTCAAAGCAGGAAGATTAACTTATATAAACAGAAGATCCAGAGAATATTATTATGAATTAACAGCCGATGTAAATTATCCTCTTCAAAACCTCGAAGAGGATGCAACGGGTAAATATGTACATGTATTCAAATAATGACTTAGTTTGTGTAACGCATCCATCGGTCAATCATGTCCATCGGTCGGTGGTAATATCAACATGTGCATGTGCCCAGCATTATATCAATTGTACTGAAATTGTACGTAAAGCTTAGTTTACATGTAATAGTTGTGATGATTTAAAATTTAAGTTGTGCTTACCGAGTCCGCGTCTTTCTTTCTCCCCATTGCGTTCAATAGAGAAAAGTCGCTATCAGATCTCGATACAAAATAATAAGTACTTCTGGGCGTTCTAGGGTGCTGTACGTTGTTATCAGAAATATAAAGCTGTGTGTCACAGATCGTTATTTAATGAATGAATGCAATCAATCAAGTACCTGTACTTTTATATACCTTATGGGAAGTCCGTCGTGGAAAGCAAGTGTTCCATGACATAATCCGACTTTGGACTAAAGCGGAACCACGCAATATAACCTCGCCAATGCCTCTACACGAACATTGTGTGAGCTTGGCACGATATTATCAAAACTAATTAAGCTACCATTTTAAAAATATTTTGGCGGTGAGGAAGTCATAATAATGAAGAGCTCAGTTCCAAAATGCACTAAATTCTCTTTCCTAAAAAATGGAGTTAACGATATATCTACATTAATAAGCTTCGTAGCTATCTAGGAATCCACATTTTACGACAAATTACTCACTCGAAATCAAAATATAGAAAGTTCAATTTTCATATTCCCATAGGCACGTGTACTAAGTGGGACAAAGAAACCTGTTTTCCTCGAAAGTTGAAAAAGTGGATATAACACCTTTTGGAAGAAAGCTCTTCAAAGATGGTCATGTGATCCTGGCATATAGCCACAAATATGGACCATTAAACAGTAATTAGTAATTACATAAACGTACTTGCACTTCGGTGATCTGTAAAATGTTTCCGGCTACCGATAAACGTAATAATCTGGGAATCCGGTTGGAAAAGTACAGTTACACTACTGAAGTGATGAACCTTTTTTTTTATAATTGATTCAAACTATATGTTTGAATTAATACAATTAAACAAAGCTGCATCACTTCGGTGTCCCTCGCATATATCCCCAAGTTGATGTCTATCCTTCGGGTTTATGTCAGGTTTATAATAGCTTCTGACCACACGAGCAATGAAAATTAAGGGTTTTAGGGACGAACGCCGTACTAGTGTTTTCTATAGCTCAGTAGGCAAGACCACCGGTCTAGCAATCCGCAGGTCTCGGGTTCGAATCCCGTTGGAATGCCATTTTTCTTCCCTTTTTCAACCAGAATACAAACGTTATAAACATGATAGACATTATTAAAGGTGCACCTGTAAAGTGTCAGATATTGCCCAAAATTTCATTTGAGACTACCAAAATCATTGTAAGATATGTCCGAATGATGTGTGAAAGTTTCATTGAAAACGAACACTGCTTTCCTGGTTAAAAAAAGCGAAAGATATGCGTCAGCTTTTACAACAAATTACTGTACGACGTTAATGAAGATTATGACCGTTCATTAACGCTCTTGAGCTGAATGATAGATATCGTCATACTGAAGGGGCATTTGAAAAAAGTCCAACCCTATTTTATTCTTCTTTTACCATAAGCTAAACAACACGGTAGAAGAGAAACGAGGAAGCTCCAAGTAATTTTTGTGGAGTTAGACACTTTAACCCTATAATCCCACTGGGGGGCCATTTTGCCCCCCCCCCCCTGTCGTTTTTTTTTTCGACGTGCATCTAGACCAATTGGAATTTCACGTTGAAACTTCATGACTTTTTTCTCTCACGTCTCCCGCATGTTTTGATATATAATTCACCCCGGTCGGACATGTAGAACTGATTTTAGAGGTCGATAATTGCTCAACCGTCACAAAAAACTGCATTTTTTGTACAGGTTTATATGCATAATTTATGCAAATTAGTGATATATTTTATCACCATAAAAAACATGGATATGATGAATTACATCATTTGAAAGTATTTTTACAGAAAACCTGAAGAAATCCTGTAATTTTTCGTGATTTTAGATGAAAACCCCAATTTTCCCCCAAATTCGTCAAAAATTTGCATATTCAAAATTGTAATTAATTATGAAAAAAAATAATAATGGTCCAATTTTGTTTCTTTTTTCACATTCCTATTCTACTTGACTTGTTTTACGTATGTGCCAATTTTCAAGTCAATCGGTCCATTCGTTGACGAGATTTGAGGGGGGCCAAAATGCCCCCCCCCCCCCCCCCCCCCCAGTGGACTCAAGTGATCAAAATAACCCAGTGGGATTAGGGTTAAAGTGGGAGAATACTTCAAATTAAAACAGAATACAAAGGATAGTAGAACGTGCATTGCAGCTGTTTAGCTTATCTGGTAGGCATTCAGATCGAAGTATAAATTGATATAGCCCACTTCAAGGCAAAATGAGAATGAAACTCAAATAATTATAGACCAAAAACACCATAAAAGCTACGAGTGGTTTCTTCCCACGTCTATTTATTTAGCTAGGGTGTTTTCCCCATCCCCACCCCAAATACACAATAAAAAATCGTCATCATTTCACACAAAGCAAATAACCACAAAACGATAAAAATAAATATTAATATTAATAAAAGTCAGTGCCGTGTCCAACCCCTTCTATTCACCTTGTTGAAAGAGAGCTAATGTTATTGTTACGTCGTCTGGTATGAATAATTTTCTGTCGACATGTTTTATCGTGTGGCATTTAGGGAATTTCTACGTTTTATGTGCATTTACCACGGAGTGAACTAAACAAATATCCGTTAGTAAAAAGAAATTACCCCAATGGTATGAACGCGTTTGATTAAACTTTTCTTTTGCATCTGAACAACAACAAACAAATTATGAGTTTTCCTCTTCGTTCGTAACATGACATGTATGTATGCATTAGGGATTGGTGCAAAGTCTGCTATTCACTCTATTTAGAAAGCTCGTGACCCACCTCAAGATCTTTTGAACTCGAGAGGGATTTTTGGAGCAGGAGGTGCTTCTCAAGTTTCGAGCCCCTAGACTAACATCCCATTCATACTTGCGTCTAGCACTGGCTCGGCCAGTGCCGAGCCACTGTTCGCGCAAGTATGAATGAACAGTGGCTTAAGCCAGTGCCGAGCCAGTGCCAGACGCAGTCTAGTCAAGTATGAATGCAACAGTGGACTGGATTGCGCTGTCTAAAAAGCATTGGTTTCAACCATTTTTAATCCAAAATTATGCATGTGATGTTTTGTTGAAATAAGGATTAAATAGAGAGATTATCAACAACTATTTAAAAACCTCTTTTAAACATTGTTGAAAAAGTGTAAGCATTTTGTTTTATTTTTTTTTAAATCATCGAATAAATCTGGGCCCCAGATTTATTCCGATCAGATATATTTATTGATATTTCAGCCGTTTCTGAACCGATTTGTATCAAATAAAGTTGATTCTGTCATTAAAATTGTATGCTCTTTCAAATCTTACACTCAGTTTTTCATTATCTCACAAACAAATTATTGAGTGCAGCGTCATACTGAAGGGGCATTTGAAAAAAGTCCAACCCTATTTTATTCTTCTTTTACCATAAGCTAAACAACACGGTAGAAGAGAAACGAGGAAGCTCCAAGTAATTTTTGTGGAGTTAGACACTTTAACCCTATAATCCCACTGGGGGGCCATTTTGCCCCCCCCCCCCTGTCGTTTTTTTTTTCGACGTGCATCTAGACCAATTGGAATTTCACGTTGAAACTTCATGACTTTTTTCTCTCACGTCTCCCGCATGTTTTGATATATAATTCACCCCGGTCGGACATGTAGAACTGATTTTAGAGGTCGATAATTGCTCAACCGTCACAAAAAACTACAGTTTTTGTACAGGTTTATATGCATAATTTATGCAAATTAGTGATATATTTTATCACCATAAAAAACATGGATATGATGAATTACATCATTTGAAAGTATTTTTACAGAAAACCTGAAGAAATCCTGTAATTTTTCGTGATTTTAGATGAAAACCCCAATTTTCCCCCAAATTCGTCAAAAATTTGCATATTCAAAATTGTAATTAATTATGAAAAAAAATAATAATGGTCCAATTTTGTTTCTTTTTTCACATTCCTATTCTACTTGACTTGTTTTACGTATGTGCCAATTTTCAAGTCAATCGGTCCATTCGTTGACGAGATTTGAGGGGGGCCAAAATGCCCCCCCCCCCCCCCCCCCCCAGTGGACTCAAGTGATCAAAATAACCCAGTGGGATTAGGGTTAAAGTGGGAGAATACTTCAAATTAAAACAGAATACAAAGGATAGTAGAACGTGCATTGCAGCTGTTTAGCTTATCTGGTAGGCATTCAGATCGAAGTATAAATTGATATAGCCCACTTCAAGGCAAAATGAGAATGAAACTCAAATAATTATAGACCAAAAACACCATAAAAGCTACGAGTGGTTTCTTCCCACGTCTATTTATTTAGCTAGGGTGTTTTCCCCATCCCCACCCCAAATACACAATAAAAAATCGTCATCATTTCACACAAAGCAAATAACCACAAAACGATAAAAATAAATATTAATATTAATAAAAGTCAGTGCCGTGTCCAACCCCTTCTATTCACCTTGTTGAAAGAGAGCTAATGTTATTGTTACGTCGTCTGGTATGAATAATTTTCTGTCGACATGTTTTATCGTGTGGCATTTAGGGAATTTCTACGTTTTATGTGCATTTACCACGGAGTGAACTAAACAAATATCCGTTAGTAAAAAGAAATTACCCCAATGGTATGAACGCGTTTGATTAAACTTTTCTTTTGCATCTGAACAACAACAAACATTATGAGTTTTCCTCTTCGTTCGTAACATGACATGTATGTATGCATTAGGCAACGCTCGAAATTAGCACAGGCCCGATGGCCCGGGGCCACCAAAAATCTCTGTCGGGCCACCAAAAAATCATAATTGCTCTATTTTAGTGGCCCGATTGGGCCAGTAAGATTTCCAAATGTAAATCTGAAAATTTGACATTTCAAACATCGCCAAAACCAGGCATAAAAAACAAAGGAAACTAGACATGAAATTCGTCACTGTGACGAATTAGGTGATACGTATGACCTTTGACCTTTGACCTTAGACCCCTTGAATAATCTTCACCAACACCCCCCCCCCCCCCCCCCCATAAAAAAAATCTTCACCAACACCGCCCCCCCTGAGAAAAATGTTCACCGAAATCCCCCTCAAATAATTCTCTCAGACTACCCCATCAACAAAATTTCGCCTACACCCCCCTCAACAAATCTTCATCAACACCCCCCCCCGAGAAAAATCTTCACCGACACCCCCCTCAAATAATTCTCACTGACACACCCCCCCCCCCAAAAAAAAAATCTTCACCGACAACCCCCTCAAAAAAAATCAACACCAACAACCCCCCTCCCGATAAAATCCTCACCTACAACCCCCCTAGAAAATCTTCACTGACACCCGCATCAACAAAACAATCTTCACCAACACCCCCCCCCCCCCCGATGAAAATCTTCACTGACGACCCCCTCAAATAATGTTCACTGACACCCCTCAAACAAAATCTTTACCGACACCCCCCTCAAAAAATATTCACCGACAACCCCTCCCCCTTCGAAAACAAATCCCCAACTACACCCCCTCGAAAAGATCTTCAGTGCCACCCCCCCCCCGCCTCAAAAATCTTCACCGACACCCCTCCCCCCTCGAAAAAAAATTACCGACACCCACCCCCCCCCCCTTGAAAATGTTGGTTGACGAAATAACCCCCCCCCCCTTGAAAAATCCTGAGTACGCCACTATCATCATAAGTAGTCGTCGTCATATTTATTCTTTATGTTCCAGACACTTTTGATAATTATTTAATTTCACACAATCAAGTTGCATTTACTACTAAAAGTGAAGTCTATGTAGTATGTACAACACAAACTAATATACCTTCATGGGCCTGAACGATAAGACTACACACCATCAGACCTATAATGCGTCCACATAATTTGAAGTAAAAATCTAAAGGGGGGAGGAGTGTGATATCCTGAAGAATATTATTTGATTATGCAGTATCGTACTCTAAATTGTACCATCATCATCTTATCATTCCACTCTTATATTCTGTCATTCTCTCTTACTTTGTGTCATTCTCTCTATTTATTCATCAACATTCCACAACTCACACCACTGGCTAGATCCTGTAAACATTGTCCAGACCTTTCCACCCTTGGTCATCCATCACCCTCTCACACACATCCACTATCGTTTTGTATGCATTGGAAGAACCTTGCTACGTACAGTTAGTATGAGTCAAAATTCCCTCCCCATTATTGCAGCACTAATAGGGATTACTACACACAAACGCTAGGGTTGAGAGATTATTTCGACCGTTACTGAAAACAGGTGGGCGTTGAACGACGTAGTAATAGGGGCGAAGCCTCATACTTTGGGGAGGGCGGCTTAGTCACGTTAATTAGCAAGGCATTATATGCATCAATTTGATGTGCCCTGTTTTGAGAACCAATTACTGATTTCAAACATTTAATTAAAAACACCATAAGTTACGAAACAAAAGAAATATAACGGCTTACTCGGAATATCTTGAATTATTTGTATGCTACATTGCAATAGAGAAAAAACGAATGTTGCCATTATGTGAGTAACATAATAGGAACATATTATTTTTCCTCCAGATCTCCGCTACAACATATCAAAATTGTAGACGTATTCGACCAGAATCGAAGGAGATAGACACACAACTGCACCTTCAAAACATAACACAAAATTTATGAAATCAATCAAAATTAAATTTTCGCTTTTCATGGCAAATTGATGACGTCACGATGTCCGATTGGCGATTTTTGAATATCGCACCATATCTACAACTCATACTCTGTCACGAATACACAACAACCAAAATACTGAACATGGATTTTCAAATTTATGATCAATTGAACAGGGCATGTTTTTACCACATTTTCACATATTTTACATATGGCAGCACGCGCGGATTTCATGTGTAGCACGCGCGCATCGGCACATTTCCGGTCGGAAAGGGATAGTAATTGTTCAGAATCGTCCCAGCTACAAGATATCAAAACTTGGGACAGATTCAAGCAGAATTGACCGAGATATCGGAATCCAAACACGATATATACATAATCGCAAATGATAAAATCGTTGAAAACTGCTAATGTTAACTTCTCATGGTCATATGATTACATAATGAGGTTTGGTTGGCGATAAGGATGCATGACGTTGTATCTACAACTCATTCGTCTGCAAGGAAAAATATTTTTAACAAAATTGCCCGTGGATTTTAAAAATTATTATCAATTAAAAAAGGGCATATTTTGTACATATTTTGTGCATAGCAGCACTCGCGGATTTTAAAGTTTTACGCCCTCCTGTTCGAGCGTTTTTGGTCGAGGAGATCTGGAAACTGTTTTAATTTATCATAGAAAGTATTAGGAACAGTTTCCAAAAAAAAAAACGCCATTTTTTTGTTCCGTGCGCGCTACGCGTGAAAAAGCGCGCGCGCAAACGCGCACGCGCGCAAAATTTTGAAATGCTCGGAATGACCTGAAACGTATGGAAAATTGGTTCGCCGGTTGATTTGAGAATTTTTCAAGGATTTTTACCCTTTGACGCGCGCGTACGCGTCCGTCGTTGTCCGTACGACCTTGGGTGCGACATTTTTATATAGCCCTTGAACTTAGCTTGCCATGTACAGAATTTGGTGAAAATATACCATTACGTAAGAAAGGTATGGGCTGTTGAAATATTTCACAAAATGGCGTCTCCATGACGTCACAGAGTAGTACCGTCATAATCATTACCCAGGTGCACAATGTCGGACCAAGGTCTATTATGTTCACCAGGTTTCATTATCATATCCCCAGCCAAATTTTACAGACACGAGACACAAAAAACGTACAAAGAAAAAGAATAAAAACTAGACATGAAATTCGTCATAGACGAATTAGGTGATCCGTACCCATTTGAAAATTTATCTTTTGAACCTTTCCACAACAAGTTTAAACCAATTTTATTTGGAGGAAATCTTAATGAGGAAAAATTATTCAGAGGTCTATCTCTAAGGATTTGCAATCCAAGATGGCGTCCAAAAAAGCAGTTGTTTTGTCTTGTTATTGTGAAGATCATATTAATTATCTTAAATAAGGGTCTTATTGAAGTACACAATATTATGTGGGACACATGTGCAGAGTTTATCTAGGTTCGAACTCCATATTGATTGCAAGGCATGTACCCTTCATGCCCTGAGCATCTTATTACATGTAGCTGGAAATTATAAAGGTCTATACAAATGGTTGATTTAGTATTTAAAAAAATTAGATGTATTTTTGTTTCCACTATCACGCAATTTTTATATCAATCCAAAATTAACATGTATTGAATTAATACTGTAAACTCTATTTTGATGGTAATTCATTAACCAGATCTTGAGCTATAACAATTATGAGCTATATATTGGGATATACATATATAATGAATCTTGTGACCTTGACCTTTAACTGTATGATCCAAACCTGGGGTCCCAGGTTCATTACAAATTGTTATATTTATGGATATTTCAGTCGTTTCTGAACCGATTTTGATCAAATAAAGTTTATTCTGTCACTAAAATATTATGCTCTTTCAAATTTGACACTCAGTTTTTTATTATCTCAGAAAAATTATTATATGTAGCGCCCTCTCTACCAAAACTCAACTATCTCTTTAACAATAGACAAAATTGAAGTTAGCATTGGCACATTCTTTTTTTAGGATGAAATTGAATCTTAATAGTGTGAAAATGGATGGGAATTGAGCACTCCAGTATAGAGAATTAACAGGTTTGAGGAATAAGCACAGCTCTCCTCTCACCATTTCCCCTCTATGCACACACACACACACACACACACACACACACACACACAATCACTCTCACATGTACATGTATATGTCTATACCAGGTCTATACAAATTTAAGGGAGGGTATGGGATGGTTATTACCCCCCTCCCATTTGGAGCCCGTTCGAAATTTGTGTTTAAAACATCACTCTAATTAGAAGCGTGGTTATTATTAGTATTCTTATGTATTTTTTATAAAGATGTAATGTTAGAAATAGCAGGGAATTATTGTACAGGCCATTGCCTCCCCCCCCCCCCCCCCCCCCCACACCCCCACCCAAAAAAGGGAGGGGGGTATATTACCCATCCCACCCCCTCCCCCGATCTATACGCCCGTGAACTCTACCAGTCCAAACTGGAGCTAATCTATGACCATGTATCATCTTACAAGATGATCTTTTACAAGTGTCTTTATTCACGTCCGTAGGACACTATAATACAACACATAAATAATACACTTTCCAAATTGAAAGGGTTAAGGTTTCAGATACATGTCTGCTTTTTGTCACACTGGCTCTACTGAAACTACCTTTTCACATTGGTGATATATTCCTAATATTTTTCTACAAATATATTAACTGTATATTTCATTACTTTCATTACAACTAAAATTCATATAGCATTTTCCATCACGAAAGCATTAATTTAGTCAGTATGCATGTCTAAAACAACAAAACAATGTATTATCGAGACAAGTATTAATCCCCACTTCGTGATATTCTGAAGCATAATAGATAATCCAATAATTATCACCACCATCATTAACACGTGTAACATAGAATCAGGAATAATCACCTTTAATGCACAGCATACTCGATCCCACCTTTGTGATATTCTGAAACATAATAGATCATCCAATAATCATCACCATCATTAACACGGTCGTGTAACACAGAATGTTCCGTCATGATATGTTAGTCAACACACACCTCTCTTAAATTGTTTACTCCATGGTATGAAACACACAAGCATGATATGAATGGAGAAAGGAATATTGTGCTATACGTTGGTGTTTAAACATACAGTGAGAATCACAATTCCTTCCCCATGCATTATTTCATTTCTAATAGGGATAATACGCACAAATGCTAGGGGTGAGAGACTATTTTGACCGTTACTGGAAGGAGGGGCGTTTCATAAAATTGTATGATGTAGTATGAGGGTGAAGACCCTAACATTGGGGAGGGTGTTCTGGTCTCATTAATTGGCAACGCATTATATGCATAAATTTGATGTGCGCTGTATTGAGAATCAATTACTGTTTTCAAACATCTAATTAAAAACGCCATAAGTTATGAAACAAAAGATATATAACGGCTTACTGGGAATATCTTGAATTATTTGTATGCTACATTGCAATAGAGGGAAAACAAATGTTTCCATTATTTGAGCAACATAATAGGAACACATTATTTTTCCTCCAGATCTCCGCTACAGCATATCAAAATTGTAGACGTATTCGACCAGAATCGAAGGAGATAGACACACAACTGCACCTTCAAAACATAACACAAAATTTATGAAATCAATCAAAATTTAATTTTCGCTTTTCATGGCAAATTGATGACGTCACGATGTCCGATTGGCGATTTTTGAATATCGCACCATATCTACAACTCATACTCTGTCACGAATACACAACAACCAAAATACTGAACATGGATTTTCAAATTTATGATCAATTGAACAGGGCATGTTTTTACCACATTTTCACATATTTTACATATGGCAGCACGCGCGGATTTCATGTGTAGCACGCGCGCATCGGCACATTTCCGGTCGGAAAGAGATAGTAATTGTTCAGGATCGTCCCAGCTACAAGATATCAAAACTTGGGACAGATTCAAGCAGAATTGACCGAGATATCGGAATCCAAACACGATATATACATAATCGCAAATGATAAAATCGTTGAAAACTGCTAATGTTAACTTCTCATGGTCATATGATTACATAATGAGGTTTGGTTGGCGATACGGATGCATGACGTTGTATCTACAACTCATTCGTCTGCAAGGAAAAATATTTTTAACAAAATCGCCCGTGGATTTTAAAAATTATTATCAATTAAAAAAGGGCATATTTTGTACATATTTTGTGCATAGCAGCACTCGCGGATTTTAAAGTTTTACGCCCTCCTGTTCGAGCGTTTTTGGTCGAGGAGATCTGGAAACTGTTTTAATTTATCATAGAAAGTATTAGGAACAGTTTCCAAAAAAAAAAACGCCATTTTTTTGTTCCGTGCGCGCTACGCGTGAAAAAGCGCGCGCGCAAACGCGCACGCGCGAAAATTTTTGAAATGCTCGGAATGACCTGAAACGTATGGAAAATTGGTTCGCCGGTTGATTTGAGAATTTTTCAAGGATTTTTACCCTTTGACGCGCGCGTACGCGTCCGTCGTTGTCCGTACGACCTTGGGTGCGACATTTTTATATAGCCCTTGAACTTAGCTTGCCATGTACAGAATTTGGTGAAAATATACCATTACGTAAGAAAGGTATGGGCTGTTGAAATATTTCACAAAATGGCGTCTCCATGACGTCACAGAGTAGTACCGTCATAATCATTACCCAGGTGCACAATGTCGGACCAAGGTCTATTATGTTCACCAGGTTTCATTATCATATCCCCAGCCAAATTTTACAGACACGAGACACAAAAAACGTACAAAGAAAAAGAATAAAAAGAATTGTGTTTCCACAATTGCGGTATATTTGGAGATCGTAATGACCGCGGGAAATAAAGACGGATCGTGATAGCGTTATCAAAATGATGTCGAATGAAATCGGAATGACCGCGGGAAATGACGACGGATCGTGGTAGCGTTATCAAATGATGTCGCATGATAATTTGATATGTTATGAACAAGATCTTATCGAGATCGAGCCTTGTAACATGACACGAGTTATATACACAAAGCCAGAGATGATCGTGAAGTATTGTGCGATTGTGGAAACACCCCGCTGAGTAATAACAATATGTGATACGCTATACGTATCACCTAATAATTGTGTTTCCACAATTGCGGTATATTTGGAGATCGTAATGACCGCGGGAAATAAAGACGGATCGTGATAGCGTTATCAAAATGATGTCGAATGAAATCGGAATGACCGCGGGAAATGACGACGGATCGTGGTAGCGTTATCAAATGATGTCGCATGATAATTTGATATGTTATGAACAAGATCTTATCGAGATCGAGCCTTGTAACATGACACGAGTTATATACACAAAGCCAGAGATGATCGTGAAGTATTGTGCGATTGTGGAAACACCCCGCTGAGTAATAACAATACGTGATACGCTATACGTATCACCTAATAATTGTGTTTCCACAATTGCGGTATATTTGGAGATCGTAATGACCGCGGGAAATAAAGACGGATCGTGATAGCGTTATCAAAATGATGTCGAATGAAATCGGAATGACCGCGGGAAATGACGACGGATCGTGGTAGCGTTATCAAATGATGTCGCATGATGATTTGATATGTTATGAACAAGATCTTATCGAGATCGAGCCTTGTAACATGACACGAGTTATATACACAAAGCCAGAGATGATCGTGAAGTATTGTGCGATTGTGGAAACACCCCGCTGAGTAATAACAATACGTGATACGCTATACGTATCACCTAATCAGTGGAAAAAATCAACAAAATAGCGAGCGCAAATCTGCTAACGGCAATAATCTGGAGAAATGTGCGTGATTAGACAGAAAAATTCATCTCGTTCTGGAGGTGCCTATGAAAATTATGACGTCTTGGGGAGACAAACAACAAAGAGAAAGACAGATTTACCCGTCTACTACTAGTGCATACAAGTAAAACTAGAAGTGTACACACATGCTGGTACATGTACCTTGTACTGGCCCCATGTAATATAAATGGGGACGGTATATGTACATCAGCTTAATACAGCAATTCGCATAGCCACACACAGTCTAGTCAACTCTGCAACTATGCTTTGACTTGTCTTCAATTCAGTCCAATTTGCGCAAATTCATTTGGGCAAGAAAGCCAGAAAGGCCTTATTATCTTTCAAAGCATCACATAATTTGAAAGAACTTCAAATATAGGACTCATAATAAGGTAGTACAGATTTTGTTTTATCTAGTTTTGTACTTTTGTAGATGTTTCATGCCAATTTTGTGAGAGTTCCAGTTCAGTCCCATGCATGTTGTTTTGTGTATAATTTCAACTTTCAACTTGTAAGTTGACAAAATCGCACAGAGAAAGGGCTGAAATTGTAACATTTCATCACTCCAAAATTACCTTTTACTGATTCAATGTTGGGTTTATATATTCCTTTACGGATTTTTGATCAGGGTGGTGATTTTAGATGTTATTTTCATTAATTAATTCTTATGAAAAGCTAAGATTACCGTTCACTGTTTTCTTTTGTTTTTCCTTGTTTTTTCGGGCCACCAAATTTCTGTTTCGGGCCACCAATATTGGATAAATACCAATTCTACTTGCCCGATCGGGCCACCAGCAAAAAAAGTTAATTTCGAGCGTTGCATTAGGGATTGGTGCAAAGTCTGCTATTCACTCTATTTAGAAAGCTCGTGACCCACCTCAAGATCTTTTGAACTCGAGAGGGATTTTTGGAGCAGGAGGTGCTTCTCAAGTTTCGAGCCCCTAGACTAACATCCCATTCATACTTGCGTCTAGCACTGGCTCGGCCAGTGCCGAGCCACTGTTCGCGCAAGTATGAATGAACAGTGGCTTAAGCCAGTGCCGAGCCAGTGCCAGACGCAGTCTAGTCAAGTATGAATGCAACAGTGGACTGGATTGCGCTGTCTAAAAAGCATTGGTTTCAACCATTTTTAATCCAAAATTATGCATGTGATGTTTTGTTGAAATAAGGATTAAATAGAGAGATTATCAACAACTATTTAAAAACCTCTTTTAAACTTTGTTGAAAAAGTGTAAGCATTTTTTTTTATTTTTTTTTAAATCATCGAATAAATCTGGGCCCCAGATTTATTCCGATCAGATATATTTATTGATATTTCAGCCGTTTCTGAACCGATTTGTATCAAATAAAGTTGATTCTGTCATTAAAATTGTATGCTCTTTCAAATCTTACACTCAGTTTTTCATTATCTCACAAACAAATTATTGAGTGCAGCGCTCTCTGTACCAAAACTGAACTACCCCGAGTAATCATAAATATCTCCATAATTAGGGGTGGCATTTGAACAATTAAAACCCATTTAATTGTTCTGTTAGCAAAGGCCAACTAACAAGGTACAAGATAAATTTGAAATGTCCACATTTTATATTCCTTTTTTTTATTAATTATAAGTTGTTAATTGTTATGGATTGTAAATGTATTTTGCGAAAACAGAAAACATAAAACTTGAACTTGAACTCTGATATGATAATTGAATTATTCCAAGTGTTAAAGGCTCATTAAAGGGACTTAGTAACATTGTCCAAATCCTCAAAATAAAATTTTAATTCTAGCAGTTCCCTTATACCTTGTTGTATTCGTATTAACAATAAAATCACGGGACAGGTTTCGGTTTTTCAAATTTCCCTTTCGTTACAAAGATATGTATGATTGAAGTATTCAGATAAGAAAAACTCCGGGCGAGTTTTTCTTCCGTGTACAAAGTGAGTGCAGTGAGTTACTGAATATCACTTTGCGTTTTCGCTCATTACTTGGCCATACAATGTCCATTTGACTTGAAATTTTCACACAATACCCTGTGGACATATGAGATAACAACAATATACATTGCATCAACCATTCATCACTTTTTGCACATGTCAACAAAGTTACTAGATCCCTTTAATAAATTATAAAACATAGCGTGTCTTTGGAATAACAACTGACAGTATACACCACTCACAAACACATGCATTCACACAATTAAATGAACAAATTGATACAATTTTTAGTAAGCGTTATACTTATATTATATTTCTCATATATTGTGTACGTTGAACATGATCTTTTTTTGTATAGCTACAACGCTTAGAACAACACAAATTGCAATGCACATACACGAGCACGGGGATATAACGCCAGTTGATTAAAAATGATACATGTAGTATGTTAGTAATGTCAAGTATTCATGAAATTTACAAAACAGGAATATAATACTGCATGTTTGATCGAGCACGCTATCATTATTATAATGATAATAATAAAATGATAATAATTAGCCTTTAGCGCCATATATATTAGAGCAGATTGGGCTAGTATGCTCCCCTGGGAGTTGAGAAGGTGCACAAGATAACTGTGCATGTTTGAACTCTATCTGATGACCAAGGGTAATACTACTTCTCTGAATAGAGTACCAAGATACTTAGCGCACTATAAATGCTATATAATCATAATAATGATATTAATAACATTATTACAGCACTATTAATAGATAAATACAATATTTACAATAGTACAAGTAATACCAATAATAACGATGATAACAACACTAATAATGGCAATAGTGTTTTGAAATTGCAATACCATTTCCCTCACTTTTATACATATGTAATATGCTGACAAAATGTATGCTTAATGCAAATTTTGTTTTAAGCTAATACATAATATTTGCATGCGCCTTGAATTATCATGCAGGAAATTGCATGTACATTGTACTTAAATAACAATACATGTTCATTTTTAGCACACAATCACAATAAATGTAATGATTTTGATTCCTTAATATGAATGGAATACGAGGATAGTAAGCAAATAATTACCGTTGGTGAAGGTGATGGGACAAACTATCACTTCCGAGGCGATCTGGATGTAGCTATCTTTCCGAAGCGAAGCTGAGGAAAGATAGCGTATACATTCAGATCGCCGAGGAAGTGATAGTTTGCCATCGCCTGAAACCAAAAGGTGATTATTTGCTTACTATCCTCGTATTTCATTCATATTAAGGAATCAAAATCATTACATTTATTGTGATTGTGTGCTAAAAATGAACACCTATAACTAACACAAAGGGCTAAAAAGTTTCGAATATTGAGCAATTGATCGAGTCTTTTATTTTCATTTCGTCAATCCTTCACATGAACAAGATTTATGATTAAAAGTCAAAGACGCTTATACCATTGTCTATTAAGCGTAGCCGCGCGAAAACGTTGCGCACCAGCGCGCTACGTTTCTGCGCACTAACTCGCGCACGCGTACTTGCAATTGAAGTACACAGTGCAACGCACTTTCACCAATATAGTAGTGAGTGCAACGCACTTTCACCAAGATAGTAGTGAGTGCAACGCATTTTCACCAAGATAGTAGTGAGTGCAACGCACTTTCACCCAAGATAGTACACAGTGTAACGAACTTTTCTTCTCCCATCAATGATGGACGAAACTATTTTCATCACGTGATTAACTTTTGACCAATCGTAGAGCAAGATTCTTAGTATGTGGAATATAACATAACATAGTTATATGCCCAGAACATAAAATGGCAAGTATAATGCTATCCAATATCCAAGGTGAAATCAAATTATGGCATTGTAATAAGAGTACACATGATCACGTGATAAGATAGTACAACATTTAAAGTACATGTATTTGTGGTACTTTCGGTATATACAGACAGTATAATTATTGACATAAATATTCACTTCATTTTCAAATAGGTCGGCAAATTATTACATGGATAGTTAAGTATGCGCAGAACTATTTGACAGTGCAAAATAATATCAAATATATATCGTACAACTATGATACTGACACAAAATCGTTTAAGAACGTTAAATTCTTAATCAAAAAGATCCTGCATTCAAACATAAAGGAAACTGACCAGAAACAGATTTAATAAATGAAAATGAGCAACGAAAATTGAACTTCGAATTACAGGTCTAGTCATTCAGGGCTCTTGGGTTCAAGTCCAGGCGAGCCCAATTTTCTTCGCTCATTTTCATTAAACAAATATTTACATAATTATACATTATTCCAATAAAAATTATATGTTTCATCCTTTCATGCCAAGTAGCACCAGTAGTGGAATAAATAATAGAAGCCCTTGCCCCGTGTATGATTATGTTTGACCGACAGGGTATCGTAGCCCACAGGTCCAGCACTAATCATATGACCGGGAGGCTATGGGATCGAACCCTAACCGGGTCATACCAAAGACATAAATTATCTAGCCTGCGTTTGGCGCTCGACGTCTCGAATTTCTATACAATAAGAGTAGAAATATGCTACCTATTGTCTTCTATAGCATGGCACTCGGCATTTAACATGTTTAACATTGTCTATACATGGGTAGGAATGTTAAGCTCACGAAGCAACCAGAGGACTTAAAAAAACAAATTAGCCTCTTGTCGGCCAGCTGTTCCACTGAGACTGCGTCAGTCTCGATCCACTGACCATCTCCACCCAGATGTGAAGTCAGATTTATAAACGAAAATCCCAAAGCCATCTAGAGTTGGTTATTTCTGAATACCATGGGACCTAGCCCCGTCTGTAGCTTTCGCTACTTTTGGTAGTCGAGCGTCATCGGACAAAAAAACAGGAGAGTTGTCAAAACAAAGTAAAAAAGAACATACTTATACGAATATACATACTACATGTATTACATAACGGAATGTAAGCAAAACAATATAATATAATATACACGTATAATAACTTTTTGCACATTCTTTGGCAAGCATCACTGTAGTCCGAGTGATATAAACTATATCACTCATAGATATCGTTTATCCCCTCATAAATCACAATAAGATGGCACATTGGAGCCCGATGAATCCACGTTCACCCAGTATCCAAAATAAATAGAGAGGTTCCAAGATTGTGCCCCTGGACCCCAATTAACGCCCTTCGACCCGAGCCCCTGTACCCCTGTACCCAATCATTCAGGAATCCATTGGGGACATATTGCGCTATATTTTGGCTCAGCGCGATCGATCTCTTCTCGCAGTATAGGGTACAAATGGTAGAGCGAGTCAAGAACCCTGGCTTACTAGAATCACGGATAAATAAATCGCTGCGAAAGTTAAAAGTAACCAACACCTCAAAATTATATTCTTGTAAATAAAATTTAATAGTTAATAGTCCACTAACAAGTTCCGAAAAATGGGTTTCCAGACAAATCGTAAAATTGAAAAACTCATCCCCAAATACGTTCTATTGTCTCCTAACGTACGCGTGTATAGAATTGGCGCACTCGAAGATGGTTGGCGTATACGGAACCATGAGGCACTGTTGGTTCCGTAAGTGTTGGTGATAAGTTGTATTGTTTATGAATTACACAACCCTTTGCAAAGTGTTGGACATATATTTAATCAAACAGCAGAACCAAAATAGATAAGCCTTTGTTGTTCTAACCCTTTTATGTCATTGACAGACACAAAATAAATTTCAGGCTGTAGATACGAGATAACCAATCTTGGAAATTCCATATACATTTGTAAAAAGTATCGGTTGAGAAAGAGATAGGCGTTGAATCACTTGTTCTACTCACGGATATCGTGTATAAAGTTTGGGAGCCAAGTCCAGAAATACCCATAGTTATCCCTCTTTGGTTTTAATAAATATTGCAACAATTTGAAATGGTTATGCGCATATATCTGAACATATCTGAATAGAACTAAATTTAGTCCCACTCTCATCCGACAAAATCTTAGGCAATCACTACAAAAATGTGAACGTATTATTTCACAATATACATGTAATTATAAACAGTTATTACGTAGGATGATAAACGCGTTATAAACGACGCTTCTTTTTCGAAGCACCAATCATAATGTACAAAATATACAAAAGTATTCGACAACTGAAAGAGTGTTATTGAGTGTCTGGGTCTGGAAGACGATCTTCACTGGGGTGCGAGTTATTTCGTGGTATCCGGTGCTTGCGCATATTTCTCAAGGAATGGTAGGAACTTTGGGAAGACATCGTCGACGGCGTCTTTCCCGATAAGGCAATCGAGATGGCCGTAGTCTGGGATCTCAAACCAGTCGTAGTCCTGTTCAGGATTCGCCTCCTTGCACCGCTCGTAACTCTGTCGGGTAGTCTCCGTGTCCCAGCAGCGGTTCTCCTTCCCGCTGAAGTACAAGATAGGGATGTCCAGGTGCTTCATCTGGTCCCGGTAGGCGGTGGACTGGAGCCTGTCCTCCGAGCTGAAGTCCGGGAGGTAGGTGTCATTGCCCTCAGGGTCGGTCAGATAGCCCCGACGGGTGCACAACGCGAAGTGCTTGAAGATGTCCACATGGACGTAGCCGTTCCACTCATGTAGAGTATCATGCGTATGCGGATTCAGGTTGCCGTGCTTCCATAGGAGGCCGTAGATAAAGGTGATGCGATGACAGACGTCGCTGTCACAGTGCTCAGCAGTATCCGTCGTCATGTTCGTCGTACCGTCTACGACCCGGTTGATGCATTTTTGATGCCAGGCGTCTTCGATGTCGGTGTAAGCACTCATCCCGTTGACACCTATACACTGCAAGAACTTCGGGAAACGAGTGTCAGCCTTCGCCATGTTGATCGAGCTGACAACAAAGCAGAAGCCTACCTGTGACACGACGACACTGCGGATCTTGCCAGCAAGATGTCCACCCAACAGGGAAGTGTGTAGAGTTGCTGAACCGGCGCAGTGTGCAAAGACCTGAATATTGGGAACACCAGTGTTTTTGATGATGTAGTCGACTGCAGGGGGTACGTCCTTCTCCGCAGGATCGCTGATAGATGATCTGTTCTTGTGGGATGGAAGCGCTATGGAGAACCTCAACTCCAAGGCCCAGACGTCATAGCCGTTCAGAACCAGGAATTCGACCAGGTTTGTCTCGACAGTGTCTAGCGCAAAAATGCGATGGGTCATACCTAATCCGTGCAGCAATAGAATGGGTCCCTTACTACCCCCTCTATACCTTGTCAAGAGAAGTGGAATACCATCTTTGGCCTGGATATGGTGCAAGTCTGGCTCATTGGTGAGCTTCAGCGACCGTACTTTCCTGTGTTCCTCTTGCGGGTCAACTTGGGTACCGAGTCCGTATGGGCTCAACACACCGTAGGTAGCGAGAAGCTTCCCGGCAAAGAATTTTCCAAACTTTGCCTTCCACATCACCCTATCCTTCGTCTTTTTGCAGTTTGTCACCTCCATCGTGGTCAACTGCTTGAAGAAGTCCTTCAGTTTTATCTTCAATAGTCCAGTTCCGATCTCAAGACCACCCTCAGATAACCCTTCCGTCACTGTCACGGCAAGTGTGGTGGTGTCTGATAGTCCTATCTCAAGCGCAGTGTCTTTGTGCACCACTTTGATCCCCTTGAACTTATACGCCTTGTCGCCTCCGTGCAGCGTCAGGTGGTAGTTCATCTCCATGGTCTCCACGATCTCATCACTCTGGCGGAACAGGTGGAATTGGCCGTTGGAGACTGTGAGCGGCGCGTCATGAAGGGCCTTGCAGCTCACCGTGCCGTGGATGGATGCCTTGTGTTCTGGGTCGTCATCGAGCATGTGCTCGACATTTGAACTCTCGATGGTTAGTGTGAACTCGCAGTCATGAGACATGCCGTTGACGTCCAGGTGCCCTTTCATCCTTTCTGTGAACGTGAAGCCTGGCTTGCCGACCTCGTGAGCTTGCTTCTTTTCTGCAAAAGGAGATAGATGAGAACATGAGAAATATATACATGAGTTAAACAAATAATTAATCTTTACTAGGAAAACGTCACCCAAATTGAAGTAATGCAGGTATAAATATGGTAGTCGTGGACTTGTTCGTGGTTGAAGTAAAAAAAAAATATTGACTCTTCCTTAGCAACCTTTCCATTGATCATTACTCTGGAGACAGCGAAATTTGGGGGAATACTATTTCTACTTCTAGTTCAAATTAGAATCACATTGAAACCAACAATAAGTGAACGTAATGAAAACACGTTCATAAACTGCATTGAATACGCGTTCGATACAAGAACATTTAATGTTTTCATATGCATGAATTTTACAAAACTATTAAACATGAAATTAAATTCTCAATTGATTACATTTTTGAATAATAATTGTTTTGCACTCAGTGGATCGATGGGTCGCAAATGCAGATATTTTTGCTCCATCATGTGTTTGTTTATCAGGTGAATGTTTATGCACCTAAATAGCCAAACATCTACATAAAACAATGTGTAACAGCCTTGTTTGTACTTTGTACGAATCTATTCCAGTCTTTAATGAATACGTGACTCAAGGGGATATATACCTATTGGATTGTTGAAGCTGTAGCCGATGGTCCAGCCGTTCCTCTCTGCGAGAAGCCGCATACACCGCTCAGCTACCATGCTGATCGTTAGGGTAGGGTTGATGCCGAGACACCGAGGCATCACAGCGCCATCTACGACAAGTAGTCCGGGATATGTCTCTGCTGTGTCGCCTTTGAAGACTACACCGGAATGATCAACGACACCTATATATACACATACGAAAAAAGGACACATTTTCAACTTACGTATTTATTTCTCAATTCTTTTTAGATAATTTGAGACTCTACAGCAGAATAAATCATTACAACCATTGCACATTGTGTACATGTGATAGTTTCATTATTTGACAAGTCATTTTATTCTCATTTTGCTTACACAATAATACATTTCTTTATTTTAAAATATTACCCAGATAACAAGGCACACTTGTTCAAAAAATAGATTTGATTTTACCTCGTTTCGTGACAGAAGTATAGAAATTGATTCATTTTTAATGGGAAAGTAATGTGCACAGTTATGTGTGGCAGAATTCGTGCATGACTGAAATGTGAATCCCCAAAATACATTTCAAAAGCTGCTTTGATAAGTTACTTACCAGTGCTCCCTGTTTCTGCCATGCAGCAGCCGCCGAGTGGATGAACTGTCACTACACTCCTGGTTCCCTTCAGCTTCGGCAGGATCCCGCCCCACATGGGATTCGGGATGATCTCTGCCTTCAGAACCTTCGTCGCCGATCGGGCCGCTTTGTCAATATCCTTGAAGTTTCGTTCCTCTCCGATGTTCGGGTAGTGCACCCAGACGCGACCATTATTCTCATCCAGCCGGAGCTTCCCGTTGGCCGAATCATGGCTCATCGATAGGAAGGCCAGGGTGTTCTTGAAGGCTGTACCGGTGATCGAGTGAATGAACTCCGTGAACTCGTTCTCGTTCGGCGACATGTCCTCACCAAAGGTCGTCTTCATGAGGAGCTTGTACGGCAGCTCCAGGATGGCGGGAGGGGTCCCGTCCTCTAGCACCAACCCATCGTTGAGCGGCATGTCGGGCAAGTGATCTCGCATGTCCAGGAAGGACGTGATGCAGGGACCGGGAGCCTTGTGCGGCTTCTTCGCCAGTTGCTTGAGGGGGACACCAACGGGACGGATCTTCTCTGTCCCGTTGTAGCTGAAGTTGAGCGCGTCACCGTTGGTGGTAAACCCGCTCCCCAGCGTTGACGATAGCTCCAGACCCCGCGCTGCCGATTTGAGGAGGATGTTCGTTGATCCCAAGGCACCTGCTCCGAGGATAACCGTCTCTGCTGATACAGTTCGCTCTTTCTTGTCGAAGCTGTTTTGGTTGTGGGGGTGGTAGGAAACTAACCACCTTCCTGAATTCTCATCCCTGCTGATGGCTAGGACTTCAACCTATAACAAAGAATATGCGGTTGAAACAATACAATTTCAGTTTTACCTTTAAGATGAAACTATGAGAGTCACTTATGACGTGATTAAATCGAATTAAATCTAAATGTGATTATATATCGATGCTCGCAGATATTCCGAATTGGTAAGTTTGCACTGAAACGTACATAATATAAGAAGGGCAGACCTTTAAAGGTAGTTCAGATTCGTCAAATCAGATGCGCGGCGCCATCTTGCATACGCGTTGCGCACGGTGCGTAATGCACGTTAGCTCAGTGTCATGCGGTGCGCGCAAACTAGCCCAGTTCAAAATGGCGACCCGCTATGTAGCATCCCCACGCTTGATGCCCTTTAATATAGTACACCTAGAGTACCCTACAATATAAATTCGGCAATATCTGTTTGAAACATATAATTATGTACACTTACTACATGTATATAATTTTCTAATTCTTCCCTCTTAATTCCGCGTGATGAAGTACCTCAATGCATAATTACCCTATACATCAGCGCTACTATTAACGTATTAACCCCTTTGTCCCTGGATTCTGATAATATCATACCGCCAATACATGACGAACCATGTTTGTGTAAGCAAATTGTTAATCAGGGTCATCTAGTCATACCTCAGTGAATATCTTTGCCCCATGCGCCTTGGCGTCCGGGAGGTAGTTCATGTTGAGGGTGTTCTTGGCACCTGTGTTGCAGCCACTGCAGCAGTTGCCACAACCCACGCATGCTGGCTGGGGGACGCCTACGTGGTTCTTCTTCGTCCTCTTGAAGTTCACATACAGCGGCGCTCTAGGTGTCAAAAGAAAGATGTTTTTAAGTTAGTTTGTTAATGTTATTGTTGCAATATAACTGTCTTAGGTTTCTGAGTACACTATTGTCTTGTAGAAATTCACATACCACGGGGCTCATAGGTATCAAAAGAAAGTGTTTGTTTTCAGTAAAGCTTATTTATATCTGTACGTATTGTACATTCCTGTTGCAATATACCTGTCTTAGTTTTCTAGGAACAATATTTTGAAGATGACATACAGTGGGGCTCTACATGTTAAATAGATGTGCAAATATTTCATTTATCGTGTTGTTTATTGTATAATCTTGCCTTAAAATAGTTTGTTAATTTGTAAGTAGAACTAGTGAGGGTTATTTTCCTCGATAACTTCAAATACATCCTTGTTGAACAGCTCATCGTGCGATAATCACGTTACCATGGTTACCACAGAGATATAGATATGTCGGAGGGAAATGTTGGTCAGAGTTTATCGATGTTTTTACCTTTGATTTGTTATCAATCATCACGCTATAATTTCTTCAGTGATGCACATTTTTGATTACATATATATTATCACTTTCAATTGTAAGCGATGTTCCGGTACTGCATGGATGTAGTGGCGTATCCTGGTCGGATTGTTTGGGCCACACTCTATGGATTTATTTTATAAAGGATTGTCCCCTCATTTGATTTTGTAGTTTGTGTGTCAGATGAATAAGACGCCACTGTCACTAACTGTATACATATGCGCGTCGCCCTTTGAAGGACTCACTTCTTGTGGAAGCCGTTGATATCGATGTCTTCGATGTCAGTGACCATTTCGGTGGCTATCTTCTTCATGGCGGCATGTTTCGGAAGGTCTGGATGAGTGTCCGGGTACTCGGTCGGGCGAAGCATCTCAAACACTCGACCTCGATCGGCGCCGTTGAGCGTAGTCAGATCGTCTCGAAGAGCCTTGGGCCACGCCTGTATCATGCATTAAATGATAATGATAATTTCTGAATCAGTCAATAAAACACAATACATCTTTCTAACCGATACAAAAACGTTATTGCACCCCCTCAAAATCATAAAGACACATTTCATCTTCCAAAGAAAATGATAATATGCCATTGTCATTCACGCATGACCGACTAAACATGATTCAGAACACTGTCTTCTCCCAAACAAAGGAGGGGACGCTGTTGACAATATCAGTGCATTTTGCAACATTTCACTTTTGACTTTGCCTCATATTCGGATGTCTTGCAAATTCCATCATACAATATTCATAACAAATTTCATATCAATGGAAAGGAGAGAATACAAGCTTTCGAATGATACCAAATTCATGAACAGTAAAAAAGTAATAGGATAGATATGAACGCTCAAACTTGAATTGCGGAACTTTTTGTGAGGGGTTTAGTATAGTATAAGATGTATTGGCTGTACTAGTTTGTCTTTGAGAAGGCGATTCTGAATCCCTGGCGTATGTTGGAACCATCTGTTTATACAGTATCGTAGAAAGGTAGCATGTTTATCACTGTTTACAACTTCGAACAATGTTAATTACCTCGCATTTATGTCATATCAACTCATCAAGTCCAATAAAGTTAGCCAAGGTGGCAGTGTTGTATGACTCGAGGCCGGTCTTGGTCTCGAGTCCGGACTCGAGGCCGGCATTGCCGGCCTCGGCCTCGGACTCGGACTCGGGGACCCCGGACTCGGACTCGGACTCGAAGGTCGTGGACTCGATGACTCGGGCCGAGTCCAGCTCGAGACCGGCCAATTTCCGTATATTTTGTATATTTGTATATTGGCTATTCTGTGCTATAATTCTGCAAGAAACAAGCCAAATATTCTATCCAATCCACCAAGCGATTGTTGCTTGACAAAGAGATCGCGAATGAACTGACAGCCGACAAGAAAGTGAGCAAAAAATCACATTTGTGGGAAACGAATGGACACGCAAGTGACAAATCCATAACAAATAGCCCAAGCTTATATTTGATAGGTATGCTTTCATTTTATACTGTCTTTTTTATGAATTGACACCGCGATTCTGAACATGTTCGGCTATCAAACACCCGGGGGGGAGGGGGGTACTCACGTATATTGGGTATACGGGGTAACGGGGATGACTTTTTCAAGAAAGATCCTTAGACATGGATCCCCTTTTCATAAAAAAATCCTGAGACATGGGTCCTATTAAAAAAAATAAACCCTTAGACATGGGTCCCTTTTTCATTTATTCCTTTCCCTCTTTTCTCCCTCATTTTCTCCGGGATTTTGGGATTTTCCGCTGTGAAATTGCTAAAATGTTCAAGCTCGCTCCGCTCGCTCGCATACATAATATTTCACAACGTCGGGTGATTATATTACCCTTCATAACGCCATATCATAAGTAATGAAACGAATATACCTATACAATAATTGAAACAAATGGCAATGAAATAGGTAAAATTTCAAGCTCGCTCCACTCGCTCGCATACAAAATATTTCACAACGTCGGGTGATTGTATTACCCTTTATAACGCCATAATAAGTAATAAAACGAATAGTCTAGACGGATATCTGAAAAAGAGCTCTCTATTAGACCCTAGAGGCATTTTTAAATAAAAGTCGGGAACCAGTCTTTTTAAAATAATTTGAGTATGCTGAATCCGATTAGCCCGGTTCCCAAGCGAAATTTAGAGTTGTTGACCATCTAATTTGCATAAACAAAATGGCCGCCAAAATGACACCCTTTTCAACTTGTAAAACGTGTTTATTAAATAACTTTGCAAGAGGGCGAGCAAAACTTGAAAATTAACTGTCTAAAATGATGTTTTCTTTCAAAAGAAACATAAATAAGATAACTCTGATGTATTCAATGAAAAGAAGATGCATAAATATACAAATAAGTGGCCGCCATGACAGAAAAGTCGTACAAAATAGATTATTTGGGGGCAATTCAGTCCTACTTAATATAACACTCTCAACTTGTGTCTTAAACAATTTCTAGGAATGAAATCATTGAATGAGGTCATTTATTGAATCATTAGAAGCAGAAGTAGCTCTTGGGTCGGTGGTTGGTGCAAATCATTCTAAGGCATGACTGCATAAGTGATTTATTTGTTATATTTGTTTTATTTCATAGGAAATTTTGTTTTAACAGATGCCAAAGTTTTGTGCATAGGAATGGGAAGGAAAATTATTTTGGTTGTTAAATACACAATTATTACATTCAGGTGAAGTCCTGGTATTCTGCTAGTAGTAAGGTTTATATATAAGTGGATGGAGGGGGGGGAGGGTAGGACTAGGGTCATTTTAAAATTGATGCATCACCCTGTTCCAGCCAACTCTTCATCAAGCACAAACTTTATTTTACTCTCTTCCGTCCAAGAATTAATACAACTTATGAATAGAAAGCAATATTGAGCAACCCAGCTTGGTATCATGGGTTCGGCTCCTCTCTTATGACTCTTCTTTTCTTTTACCATAATACATGGTGAGTAATGATTCATTTAGTAAATGTATCATGCAGAGTGTTCACTGAAGTCTGATATCCAACAAAAAGTATATAGGAATCATGTGCGCATGCGCCGGAGACAAAAAGTTCGTAGGAAAACAAATTTCGCAATGCGGCAAGTCTCTCTTTCTACTTTCTATTCGAAATTTTAAAAAAATATGAAATATCCTGTTTACGCTCTACAATCATATTCACCAACCATGAGGAAAATAAATCAAGGTATGGTTGTATAATACTTGTATTTTCGTATGTGACCATTATTTCCATTACGTACTTTGGTTCCAAATAGAAAGTTGAAAGAGCGATTTGTGGTATTTCCATTTCCTTCTTAAGTAGGAAATATAATTATTGGTACACCTTGATTAACAAAGTTATGTTATGAATTTGCTCATTTATCAATTTCCTTATCTTGCAAACTCCGACTTGATCTGTTCACAACATTTCCTGCTCGAATGGAATGCAATTACCATACTGCTGATAACCCGGCCATAGGCGTATACCCTATGTATTTTTTTAAGGGGGGAGGGGGGTTCAACTCAGATCCGTTTCGAAGAGTGTGGAGGGGATGGTTGATCGCGGTTCAGTGCAGCGATTTAATGTTCAGGATTCCTTACAATGACATGTTGAATGAACCCACCCACGCACACACACACACCAATCCACCGTTTAATACCATTTTATACCATTTAGGGTATTGGAGAGGATTTACACCCTTCCTCGGGAAGAAAATTTTAAAATTGGGGAAGAAATGGAAAAAAGCTATATTCTGAAATAACACAATATAGAATACGCAATGGTGATGTCGGTCATGCGGTGCAAGATGATTAGGGTCAAAGAGAGACCAAATTATTTCTAGCAATTTAGAACTGTCCAGATGTCTTTGTCATTTATAATAGATAAAAGTCCATCTTTTCCAAAGCTTTATTTAGCAAACACATAATATAACTAACTGGACACCAAGAACGCAAACCAGACGAAGAGGCAGACAGAGTAGGCGTTAGATGGACGACATCAGAGAATTTGGGGGAGTTACATGGATGCGACCAGCACAATAACGAATAATAATAATAATAATATTGAATATTTATATTGCGCAATATCCACCTAATAAGGTGCTCAAAGCGCATTGAAAAAGAAAGTTTATCAGAATTAAACAAACAAGAATGAAGGGAAGAAAGAAGGTCTACTTAAATGCTGTTTGAAACAAATGATATAAGAAGACAATGCAATGGTGATGAAGAGGCCTTCCTTCTGCAGTGGAGAGACATAGGCTAGATAGATAGATTATTATATATTTATCAATCATTGCAAGCGACTTGTTGGTTCAAAGACCTGAATGGGTTTGGTCAAATCCAAGGGCATTCACAGTCGGGTAAAAAATAACATATTAATAGCTTATTTTAGTGGGCATGGTCCTGAATGAGGGTACATGGGCCAGGTTCAAAAGGCCCAACGTTGGCCCGACGTTAACTTGCCAAAGTGGGGCCAACGTTGGGGCAAGAATGACGTGGGCCCAACGTCATATTTCCGATATTGGCCTGAAATTGTTGTAAGGTCGGCTGTATGGTTGGCTCGATGTCAAATGTAGCCAACTAAAAGGTTGGGCTAACGTTGGCCCAGCGTCAAGAATGACGTGGGCACAACGTTACTGCACACAATGGGCAAACGTTGGGTCAACGTAGCTTTGCTATCTGGGTAGTGGGTACATGGTTAAAATAATTGTATAAAAATAAAATACACTGCATTAGTGTAGTGAGATTCTCTCAAGAGGCTCCCAAGCAAGCAAACACTAATCATCCATGATGAGGAAACATGGTCGCAATGTGATGTATTCTCCAATGGATACAGATGTATCGAGATACTGCCTTACGTTTACTCCCTAACTACCCAGCTAGCCACCTGATGTTGGGCCGATGTCGGAATTTGGTTGCCGGATGTCGGCATATCGCCGTTGGCTCGAGGTTAAAATGTCCGCCAGCCCAACATCGTCACGACGTCATTTTTGTGATATATTGGCATAAGGTCATTTTCCGACAATGGCCCAACATCATGTCATGAGATGATGTTGGGCCATTGTCGGAAAATGACGTTATGCCAATATATCACAAAAATGACGTCGTGACGATGTTGGGCTGGCGGACATTTTAACCTCGAGCCAACGGCGATATGCCGACATCCGGCAACCAAATTCCGACATCGGCCCGACATCAGGTGGCTAGCTGGGTATATACTCAATAACACTTCCCTATGATTTGTGGTAATTTTTACAGAAAATGTTAGACACATACATGAAAGTTGTAGAATGTAAAATTACAGATTAATAGCACCTTCGATGTACTAGCAGCCATCTTAATTGATTTCATTTTGCTTTTTATCATTAATAACATTTACAACAATGGTTTGAATGAACTGCTTAACCCTCAAAACGTAGGGAATTGACACATAATGTGAAACGGTAGAATTTCAAATTATGGATTTATAACACCTTCAACGTAATAGCAGCCACCTTGAACGCCATCTTAGATTGGTTGTTGCTTTTGTCATAATTATGTCACACTTATATTCATTTATAAAGCTTCACGAAACATTTAAATCAACAGGTATGCATACATATTATAACTCCAGTGTGAATATCAAATGATTATGGTATTATTTCTGTAAATGGTGGCCATTTTGGACACCATCTCGGATTTGTGTGACTTCTAATTACTGAATTGCGCTATCACTATTTTCAATGAACTGTTTGACCCTGAAAACGTGGGGGTAGACCATCGATAGTGTATATCGATGGGGTAGACACAAACATTATAACTGGGATGTACAATAACATATTTATGGCAGTTTTAAGATAATGGCGGCCATTTTGGACGCCATTTTGAAAAGTAATCAACTTTCCGGAATAGTGATTATTTTCTGTACGTATACGTCCCTTGATGTAAAATAGTATAGGTTTTCCCATCCATTTTCAAACAATCGTCATTCAATTTCAATAATTGTTAACTTCAATTTCGTCCGGAAAGTCAATCGCCGATCGTATGTAATGTTCGAGTTCGTCATTCATCACACAAGTTCGTTCTTTCGCAACCAAGTTCGTCAATGACCCGATCGTTTTAGTCAAAGCTCATTCAATTTCGTCCGATCACTGCTGCTGGTGTCAGGGGCGTAGACAACGGGGGGGATGAGGGGTATGCATCCCCCCCACCTCACAAGGTGGGGGGGATGACATGTACAATCATCCCCCCCAGATTTTAGGGAAGGATATATTTTTTGTGTGTGTATCTGTAATCTGTATACGAGTGGGAAAGAAAACATTAGTTGTATGAGCTAAGACTTGTTAATTCTAACGTTCAAAAAGTAATGTATACAATCATCCACTTTCAATTTTCGCTGCGCGCTTCGCGCGCGAACAGACTATCTCAGTTTGTTGTGTAACTTGCGTATGGTATGGGGTGAGTATTTTATTCTGTATACCGGGCCACGTAGTTCCAGTGTAGGCTGGCATTGCTCTGACTGCTTGTGTGACATGCACCAAATTGCATAATTTCAAGTACATATATAAATGCAAAATCTTCTCCGTGGGAAGGGGATACCCCTTCCCAAACCCTCCCTATTTGGCTCTGCCCCAGCCCTCGGTAGCTTCGCCCCTCGGGACTCATTATAGGCAATAGGCTATGTTGTTGGATCATACGTAATATGGCATAATATGGTGATGTTGGAACTGTGTATGACGCTAAACGATTTCAGTCGAGAGTTCAGATTATTATTTTCGATTTGAATACATAATTCAGGCTTTTATTACTCCGTAAGAATACAACTATTGTGTCAGTTTTCAATTGAGGTTAGTACCAATTCATGATAATGCATGTACCGTGACAAAATATTTCTCAAAAAAAAATTTCAAAAGTATTTCTTTACTACACAAGTATTCTTTGTCAAGAGCATCCAACTCTAAAAAGGCAAATAACACATTTCTATGATGAGAATATATCTTTAGTTGCACTCCAATCAAACGTAACCGTACCTTTGAATTAAATTTTCGTTACTAAATCAGCGTAATGGTATTGCAGATTATGGAGTCCGCTATGCGATTCAATATGATAATACAACTCTATGATGTATTATTGTTATTAGAAATGAAACTAACCTTCTAAACATGGGTATGAGTATCTCATGATTATCACATCTTTGGCTAAGTACATGATTAAACTACTCATTAATTTAATCAACATGGAACTCATAAAATGTCCACTATGATAAACAACGCTATTTATATATTGTAAATACAAATTGTATTAGCATCTAGAATATATCATCTCAAACCCGAGAAGAAATACCAACACCATTTTTGGTTTGTGACAACAAAATTAGAAACATTACCAGGAACAACTTGAAAATATAGGAATTATAGCAAATATATATTTATAGAAAATGTAGGCATACAATTCATCTAAAAATAATTTGATTAAGGTATCTACAAATAACTGAATAATATTCTTTAACGAATGTCTAGGTATTGTTGTTTAAACAAGATCAGTATAGTTAGTTAATCTATACTACTGTATCAGGCCCAAGAAAATAAAGGTATACAACTTATTCTAAATTACAATAATATGATTAAGGAATTATAAAAAAAAACCCATGTTGTTTTTCTAACTGGTATATTGTCATTAAATCCATACGACACTTATGTATATCAAGTTTTACAATGTATAGGCAAATATCTTCATATCTAATTTGAATGTTATTACTAATCTAATAAACATGATAAAGGGCTGGTATATGAGAATAAGTGGGAACACTGTACTACGTTTTCATCAAATCGGTACTGCAACCGCTAAATGCCTAATAAAATATAGGCAAACAATTTAATCTACAATAATAATCATTTTCATGCACCCTTACTATACAAAGCATAAACATGTATTATATAATTCATGATTGTTTCGATAAAAGAATCATACTTAACAATAGTGGCAAACACTTTCATAGATATATTTATCTTTTCCGTCAAGTAATATATTATATCACTATCATGATCGCAATCAGTAATATGATAAATGTATACTTAATTTGTAATCAGATATGTGTTTATGTGGCATATGGTGATGTTGGAACTGTGTATGACGCTAAATATAAATACAATATTTGTGTGTGTATTGGGGTGCATATTTATTAGTGTGTCAATTATTTGTTTTCTTCGTTAAAATATATTTAAAATTTCAGGTCGATCAAATCATAACACGCTTTCCCAGATACAGTCAATGTTAAGCCCGAATAATTCATATCTAGGTCTCGCTCTCACATCTGGCTCAAAGTTGGCAGCACTGTGAGTGTGGTGGGGCATGAGCTCCTACACACACCAAATCGTGAGCCCCCATAGGTTTTGCACCCCCAATCCAAAACTGCTTCCGGCCCGCCTGGTCACGACCATCTTAACATCTAACCCCCCCCCCCCCCCCCCCCCCCCCCCCACTGAGAGGACTTTCAAGCAATTTCCTTGGTCTTGAACAAATTTGGCAGGCGGTCTCGGGCGCGCACAAATTGGTATTGGTCCGGTGAACGGCAAATCATCCCCCCCAGGTGTAAGAACCTGTCTACGCCACTGGCTGGTGTACAATGTGATGATCAATTTCGTCATTGGGCATTCAATTTCGTTATTTACAATTCAAATTCGTCAAACAATATTGAAAGCTGTATTTGATACTTTGTTTTATCATCTCTTCATTATTATCTTTTGCTTATTTGAACCCAGTTTCTATCTTTGTCTTGTGTACCGGAAATTCATACAAATTTAGTCTATCGTCTATTGAACAATTTTGTATTTTATATATCATTAATTTGATATTGTAATGTGTCTCCCAACACAGATCTATTGCATGGATCAATCAATCAGACTTTTGGTCAATTATCGTTTTTTTAATTGCAATATCGAAATGAATTGTTTGTGATCAGTTTATCGTATTATAAACAATTATTGAAGTAATTGCTTTTGAAATTAATTGTATGAGCTTACATAGGAAAATACATATGAACCAGAGCAACCAGACTATACATGACGAATTTGAACGACTAAGTCTTGAAATCGGATGACCAATGAAGAATTTGAACATCACATTGTGCGTCTTATAACCAGTCGGGACGAATTACATTGCAAAATGACGAATTAGAATAAGCCAATTTTGAATTAGAATGACCATTGATCAATTAGAATGGTAAATGACTAAATCGAATGTAGCAATTGCAGTTTCCTAACTTCTCGGGACGAAATTAAAGTAAGCATTGATTGAATTTGATTGATGATAGTTTGAAAATGGATGGGAAAACCTATACTACTAAAAAACTACTATAAATAACAACCTTAAACATACTTTGTATACATTTTGGAGGGGGAAAACCGTATATTGCCCTGAACATCCAAGATGGCCGCCATTTTGAACTTGATTCCATGATCAGATCCTTTGGAGCAACCACTTTTTAAAGATCTTATAACAAGACGATGCTTAGCTGGAAAAATTACGCTTTTATCCACTGTGTCACGATTTTCCCCTATAAGGTAACCCAAGAAAGGGGTCTCGGCGCGGAGGAAGGGGTCTCGGCCCCGAGGAAACAACTTAACAAGTGGTCTCGGTCTCGGCCTCGAACATTTATGGCGACGGACATGCAGCCCCAACCCCCCCCCCCCCCCCCACCCCCTCCCCACCCCTGCTTACACGACTCTCAACTAGTGTGTGTGTGTGTGTGTGTGTGTGTGTTTGTGTGTGTGTGTGCGTATGTGGGGTGGGGCCGGGAATTGCAATATTTTAATGTTGAAATGAGTAAAGGCACTGCTACAGAGTCTAACTTTTCACTGTAAGTTACAGAAATATTTTGTTTAGACTTTTCTGTAAAGGCTGCCACTAATTTGCATATATTTTGTGAATCTTGGGTGCCAATAAATAGATATTATAGGAAATGACATGAGTCATCCCATGAAGTCATCCCATTACGCACTCCGCTCTGCTTCTTCACCCATCCTTGAAGTCCCTAGAACCAGAACCGCCTACGGTGATCGTGCATTCGCGCATGTTGCCCCTGTCCTATGGAATAGATTACCCATTAACATTCGTAATGCTCAGTGCCTGGAAACTTTCCAGAGGCATCTGAAGACTTTCTTATTTACCCAAAGTTATCAGTAGAATTTTATTTGTAAGTAGTTTGCTAAATTGTGTAGAGAGATAATACTGTTGAATGTTTTGTTTTTGTTTTGTTCGTAGTATAAGCGCCTTGAGTAATTTTTTAGATAAGTGCGCTTTATAAATATTTATATTATTATATATTATTGCCTGGTTGCAAAGTTATTAAATAAACCTGTTATACAAGTTTTTAAAATGTGTAAATTTGGCGGCCATTGTGTTTTTGCAAATTAGATGGTCAAAAATTCTTAATTTCGCTTGGGAACCGGGCTAATCAGATTCAGCACCCCAAAATTATGAGAAATAGTTTGGTTCCCAACTTTTACCCCAAAATGCTCCTAACATGCACATTTTCCAGAAATCCCCCTATACTAGAATATACCATGCAGTAATTGAAATAAATGGCAATTATCCGCTGTGAAAAATGTAAAATTTTCAAGCTCGCTCCGCTCGCTTGCATACATAATATTTCACAACGTCGGGTGATTATATTACCCTTCATAACGCAATAATAAGTAATAAAAACGAATATACCCATTCAATAATTGAAACAAATCTACTGGCCCAAAAGGGCCAGTTAAAAAAACACGTGAGTGTGGAGCCCTGAATGAGTGCATATTATGTGACACATATCTAGGGTTAATCACTTGATTGCCTTTGGAAAAGAAAATGAATCAATGTAAAATAAAGAATAATTAATTTTTAAAAAAGAGTTGCACTCGGACTCGGACTCGGACTCGGATGGTCTGGACTCCTCCTCCCCCCCCCCCCCCCCCCCCCCCCCCCGTTGTTACGTCACTGATCATAGTCTTACCTCGTCCTCGAAGACTCTGGGGTCGACGTCCAGCCCGACGTTGGCATTGATGAGGGAAGTCCCTCCGAGGCCGCAGCCCTGGATGACAGTCACTTCGGGCCCCATCACGATGTCGTACAGGTCCGTGGGCTCGCCTGGAAGATCATATGTAGAACGTTTTAGAAAATCTTGGTTTTCAATGCTAATAAAAACTTATTATTTACTGATTTTTTTTTATAATCTACTGTGTTTAGTGCTGATACAAAAAAATATATACATGTACAAATGAAATTCACAGAATTTTGAATGAAACCGTAAGATATAAGAACCGCCTAGTCTTCAAAAGTTAAGCGAAAGATACAATATAGTATAATATAAGCGAAGCTATCGATATGGGGGGGGGGGGGGGGGGGGGGGGTGTGTGAAGACACGGGAGCTTTGTGCCCCTCCCCCCCCCCCCCCCCACACACACACAAACACACACACACACACACAATATATCGAAGAAATATATTGGCATTTAATTATATAGAAGAGCAGTAGAATATATATATTTATAGTGAATGCGCTGTAGTAATGTTCGTATGTTTTATTTTGTTCTTTATTCATGCCCCCCCCCCCCCACCCCGAGGGACATGGGGCAGGGTGGGGGCAAGTATCGAAAAGAAGGGGGAATTGAGACACCCTTGCCCCTCTTGATGATTTATAGCCACTACCATATTTATGAAGCGCATCACATATTTAACACGATTTTTTAAAAAGTAGATAAGTTATAGTATGTTTCATTACTCGCTATATACGTACCTGCCTAACCGTAACCCTAACCCTAACCCTGAGTCTGTAAAATTCAGTTTTGAAGGAAATATTGCATTTACCCATGTCTAGTAATTTGTGGCTCTTATTCGTGATCTGCATATGTTTCGTTGCTTCCATAGTGGTTTCGGGAAAGTCCCCTGGCATCCATTCCTTGCCCTTCTCCAACACGCACACCGTCTTCCCTGCCCGGGAGCAGCGACTGGCTGCGATCGAACCCCCATACCCGGATCCGATGACGATGACGTCATAAGAAGGCTGGATCTCGCTGATCAGAGAGGCGAGGCGGTACCCACTGTAATCCGCATGGAAATCCTGGACAAGCAAATACAAAAGGGAGAACATTAAATATATTTTGGAAGTCATTTTAATATTTTGGTTTCATTCAGAGGTCAATGGAAAGACGTTGAACTTTACTGTATACTACAGTGTTCACTATAATTGAATGCGAACATACTACCAATCTTGCCACTGCATTATGGACCCGCTGCCAAAAAAATACAATTGATTGTAAGTCAGAGAATTTGCGCATTTCAACCAATCAGATTTGCACATTTAGTCACAGGATCTGACTTACAATTATTTGTAACTTACAATTGATTGCATCTCTTTCGTCTTCAATATATGAACATAATCAGTTTTTGTGTCATTAGTTCCGTTTGTTTTGTTGGTGTTGTTGCAGTTTGAGGTTGTCAACAAAAAAACAAATTAACGGAGAGGGAAAACAAATCATATGTTTCATACAAAAGTTTATATGGTCATAATTATGTCAAAAATCCTGGTGTAGCAATCCACAGGTCTCGTGTTGAAATCTCGCGGGAGCCCATTTCCTTTGCTCATGTTTTAAAAAAGTATTTCTGATGAGTTTGCTTATGCTAGAATTAGGAATAGCCAAGCAAATTCCGGAGCATCTATAGGCGATTTAGCCCAAAACTACGTCGAAGTGTCCCTTAAAAATTACATAGAAAGAGCTATAAAAGCTACATACATTATCATTGTTCAATACTTATAGACAAGCATTTATATTGCGCCATCAATCTATAAATTTTATGATGGTGATATTGAAAGTAGCATTCAAAATGAAATCGTATCATCGCGGTAAGCTAGTCCGCTAAAACAAAAAAGTTTCAAGACAGTAAACACGTAATGTTGCTGGTAGAGGCGTAGCGCCGGGGACATGTGCCCTTAAATACATTTACAAAAACAAAAACAAACGTAACATTTTTGTGAAAATAAAGAATAGATGAGGTGTGCACCCCCCCCCCCCCCCCCCCCCCCATCCCAACCCTCTCCCCGGCCATGTGCACACAAATCAGTCCGACTACGTACGCTACTATACCATGTATACGTTGCTGGTATATTCTGGCATCGAGTGGTGTATAATCAGAGTGCAGTCGGCTTACAACTCCCCCATACCGTTTGTCCACAGACCCACAATGAAATCATTCTAACTTTACATTATCATCATTATCATCATCATCATCATCATCATCACCATCATCACCATCATCATTATCATCATCATCATCATCATTATCCTCATCATCGTCGTCATCATCAAGTTCAGGGGTGGCGCTGTAGACCGCTGTTATGGTGTTCACGAGAGCACGTTATATATACAAGTTCTTTACAACTTTATCTTACTTGATATTATTGCCTAATGTTCATGTTGTTGCCTCAATTGCACCCCATGGGTAACCATTACACCCCTAGCTCGTGCGTGCCAATTCTGCCTACGCTACAGCGCATTGTTGCTGGTATACTATACGGTCGTGAAACAATAAATAATTGCAACAATATTGGTAACTGTACCCTGTATTTGCACGTGATTTAACAATATGTTATTAAATGTAATACACTACGACAAAGCTTTCAAAATATATAGCATAATGTGTATTCTAGGAAGACATCCTATCTTTAGAGCTACATGTATAATCTGCCAGAGGTGAGCACCTGTCTGGCAATACGGAGGTCTCGGATTCGATGCACGTATAGAACCCATTTGTCTTTGCGATTTGGCATTTATCATGTTTATTTATTACATACTTTGCTTTCATATACAGTCATGTACTAGGTCACTTCACGTTAAAAAGTAACAAGACGAAACAATTAATATTATACGGTAGATATGTACTGGAAAATATAAAGAAGTTTTATATAAACAACGGCGTAGAATAAACGCTGCAAGTCCAACATAAATCATGTGAATTTGGAAAGTACAAACATAAATACAAAATTGTGGGCAAGTTAAATTGGCCTTTTTCAAAACCATATTAAAATTGATACTGAAACTTTATTCACCATTCAATTAACAACATTGCAACGTAAATAAACAAGAAAGCATAACAAAAAACGTACAATTGCGATAAAAATACAAACACGAATTTAAGTACCGTAGATGGAAATGGATGGACCTTCTAAAAGCAGGAAAATTAACTTATAAATAGAAGATCCAGAGAATACTATTATAAATTAAATCATCCTCTTAAAAACCTTGAAGAGGATTTATTTATTTATTTCCGGTATGAATGAATGATACAAAGGTCCGAAGACCAACAATGATCATGGTACATTGGTACAAATAATAACAATAACATTTATAGATACATTAGAAATACACATAAATCGTAAACATATTATAATTATGCACAAAAACTGATGTGTATATTAAATATCCATCGGACAATCATGTCCATCAGTCGGTGCTGATATCAACATTTACATGTGCCAAGTATAATATCAACTTGTACTGAAATTGTACGTAAAACTTGGTTTACAATGATGCAGACTAATTATATTTGTTAGTTGTGATGATTTCAAATCGAAGTTGTGCTTACCGAGTCCACGTCCAAATCGTCTTTTTTTCTCCCCATCGCGTTTGGTAATAGAGAAAAGTCGCTATCAGATCTCGATACAAAATAATTGTAGCTATAAGTATAGTAATTCTGAGCTTGCTAGGGTGCTGTAATCAGAAATATATAGCTGTGTATCACAGAACGTTATGTAATGAATGAATGTAATAAATCAAGTACGTGTACTTTTATGTGGGTACCTGAGGCGGATGTCCGCCGTGGAAACAATCAGACTCTGGACTCTGCAGGAAACAAACGGAATATATCATGATATCGATGACTTTGGGGGATTTGTATTACCTTCTTGACTTGCTTTATCTGCTTTGTTGTTTGTATTAATTATTTACACTATACTGCCTCAGTACGCACAGTTTCATGACCTTAATTTATTTGCTCTCTATTGTTGTAGGTATACTGGTGTTGTTGCAATTATTTGTTTTGTTTGTGAGTGTGTCTGTATGCTAACCCTAGGGGGTTTTTTGTAATTGTTTTTAAACATTCTGCACACTTTAGAGTTTTCACTTAGCACTCTTTCAAGAGTTGTCACATAGGTATATATGACTCACCTTATGGTGTATGGTATTTTCTATCATTGCTGTTCATAAATGATTGCAATTTACAATTAAAGAAAGTTATTCAAACGTGATATCGCGTAATAAATTCGTAAGTTTCTGCAAGTCAGTGGCGAATTGGGCAAATGTATATCATATGTTGATCTTTGCCGACTGGATTAAGTACATGGAAGGGGTGCGATTTTCCACCCTCACCAACACCACCAACACAACCACAACCAGCACCATCAACACCAACCCGAACACGTACACCACAACCACAACCAGGGGGCAGGATTACCCCACCCTCCAAGAGCTTCAAGTAGGCAGTGCAGCAATATGCAATAACAGCCCCCGTGTCTACCCCCGGCCCCCACCCCTACCCACGCTGGTAAATTGCCACTTGGTCTACAACCATTTGGTCCATTCCCATTTGGTCTACTAGAAAATTATAAATCTGGCGGCTTAATTATGATTATGATTATGGATTATGATTAGGGTTAGGGTTGTGGATTAGGGTTAGGGTTAGGGTAAGGGTTAGGGTTAGGGTTAGGGTTTTGGAGGCATCAGGTAGTAGACCAAATGGGAAGTAGACCAACTGAGATTAGACCAAGTGAACATAAACCAAATACGATGTATCCCCTCCGTGACCCTTGTAATCTTGTGTGACGTCATGCATAATACACGTCATTTAAGGGGAAGTCCCCACGCTCCACATGCGTAACATGACATGTAATGGCTCGTGGATAGATGGTGATAGATGAATCACTGCATATATATCTCATTATCTGATTCAGTGAGTGGCTTGTCTCTTCGGAGAAGTTGGGAGCGTGGGGGTTTATGTTCACTTGGTCTAATCTCAGTTGGTCTACTTCCCATTTGGTCTACTACCTGATGCCTCCAAAAACCCTAACCTAATCAGATAATGAGATATATATATGCAGTGATTCATCCTATCACCATCTATCCACGAGTCATTACATGTCATGTTACGCATGTGGAGCGTGGGGACTTCCCCTTAAATGACGTGTATTATGCATGACGTCACACAAGATTACAAGGGTCACGGAGGGGATACTATACATCGGTTTTTTATTTTACTGCACGACCCACACGTCGGAGATCAAACGATTTATACCATAGTCTCGTACGGAGACTGATGACATCGCCTCTTTCCATGTATGCACAGTGGCGTAGCGTGGTCGGACTTATTGGAGGGGGGGGGGGCACACCCGTAATTTCTTTGTTTTCAAAAAATGTCCCCCCATGCCCCCCCCCCCCCACCGTCGCTACGCCACTGCATCTACATGCGTCATGAGTGCGAGAAGGGGGTTATGAGTCGCAGCCCCCGCCTCATCCGAACAATAGTGTCACCAAAGTAACAGTCACATCATATTCGAGGAAAATCTTGTCTTAATTTGCCCACATCTTCTCATTTCGGTCAAAAACACTTCTTCCCACGCAGCTACAATGCTCAAGAGTGTTTTGTGCTTGCAATAAAATTCGAGCAAAGAACACCATTTCCTGAAATCAAATGCCATCCGCCAATGTCTCTAATATACACGCGCATGATATGATATTGTGCAATAATAATACTTGGCACGATACGTAGCCTGATCAAGCTATTATGTATACCATTTCAAAACATATTTTGGCGGTGAGGAAATCATAATCTACACAAGAAAGTCATGTGATCCTGGCATATAGCCACAAAGGTGTACCATAAAAGAGTAGGTAATTAATTACATAAACTAAGGAGGTACTTTACCTCCTTGCATAAACGTACTTTTCAGTGATTGGATACGTTTTCCGGCTAACCGATAAACGTAATCATTTGCGCATCCGGTTTGAAAAATAAAGTTGCCCAGTACTGTGCGTGATCTGCCATTATTGGCCTTTGCTATCTTTTGTTTGTATACGATTTTAAAAATATTTACACGCTAAGAGGATGTAAAGTAAATGGCTCTTCAATTGCACCCTCTTCATAATCTATATCCCGTAAGATTACTCTAAAAGGCATTTGTTCCTTTCGCAGAGAAACTCTTATTATATATAGCTAATCTGGTAGACATGCAGATTGAAATATTATAGAGCCCACTATATAGTCTTGAACATGTTGAAGGCAAAATAAAAATGAAACTCAAATATAGATAAAACGGCACTTAAAAGACATCCTCATACCGATGAATAGTACTCAGCAGCCTACAATGTTCAGATCCGTCAGATACTTGATGACTTCTACAAAGGGTGTTCATGCACGCGTTTCTTGAATGAGTATGATTGAAACCAATTTCATTTTTTTTTTATATGCGCAGTCTTGCAAAAGTTAACGGGCTGCATACCGATCCCGTTTTACTTGATGCAATTAATGCTCTCTGCTTAATGTGGTAACCATTAAAGGGGTACACCTGCTAAAGGTGTAGGATTTGGCCAACATTCCCTATGTCTCTTAAGGAAATTTCCTCCACTAATTAGTACAATTTAGCTGGCAAATGCCTACCATATTACGTGGCGTAGCGTGGTCGGGTCGATTGGGGGGTGGGGTGTATTTCTTGTTGTTTTCTTCAAAAAATGTCCTCTTACCGTATGTTTCCTATGGTATTCTTCTAATTATTGGGGGGCACGTGCCCCAATACCGCCCCCCCCCCCCCGTCGCTACGCCGCTGTTTGTGGCTGCTAAGAGTCGCCTGGTTTGGCGTGGGTTGGATGAGAGGGAATGCCATGGATAGTGAGTGGCGTAGCGAGGGAGCATGGGGGCACAGCCCCGATAATTTAATAACAACAATAACAAACATGAAGAAATACATCAGTCCGACCACGCTATGCCACTGACCACGTATGGGGGAACACTCCATAATAGTACAGTTTGCTTGAATATCATTGTTCTGTCAAATTATCGGGAAACCCCGGTTCCAATTGTAGATGCCACTGCCTGCTTAGTTAAAGATTACATGAATAAGTCGCAAGTATTCCCCATTAAAAATATATATCAATTATCTTTGAAATAAATGGAATAAATTGACTCTGATTATAAAATAGGGCACACAAGCCAATACTAGTAGGCCTACTACATAAATGCTGTACATGTTTTCAGTCTGTGTTTTTAGTAAGAATTATAATTGTACGTCTATCATCGTATCGTTTATCAATCGTAGTTGGGGTAGTTGTATAAACTTGCATTATCCTGCCATCCCCACTCCCCCTTACGGGTCTATGCCTTAACGAAGATCGAGAATGTAAATTGCACGTAATTTAATTTTCGCCCGTGCTAATAGCCCCCTCGTGAGATGCTGGCGACACATTCGATCGGTTGACAGTGGCTACGCCACGTAGTAGGACATGTGATGAGCACACCCCCCCCCCCCGCCCTCCTTCAATTATTTGACAAGAACACCAATAAACAATAGGGCACACATTCTTAAGAACAAAAATAAGAAATCAATAAATTATGCCCCAAAATAACTCGCATGCCCCCCAGCCCCCCCCCCCCCCCCCCCACCATCACCATCTCAACCAATGAATGTCCCTGTTTAAATGAGAAACTCTGACGTTTCAGCTCATTTGCATCAGAGGTTACCCTGATAAGTAAAAACAAAAATTTACCCAGTAGGCATGCCCTATCTGTGGTTAAAACGTCATATGCTTATTCAGTTGGGCTTGTAGTATTTCTATATATTTATGTGATGCCCCCACCTAACCCCGCCCCCCCCCCCCCCCCCCCCCCTGGTTCAACTACGCTATACGCCTCTTGCCAGAGGTTAATATTCATAACCATGCACTCGTGTGTCAAGCATGCCAAGTGATTAATAATTCCCATTACGAGTGGAAGAGCTACGAGTGGTTTCCCTCACGTCTATCGGCTACGGGTGGTCCCCCACCCCACCCCCACCCCCACCCCCACCCTCACCCCACACACACACAAACAGAAATCATCAACATTTCACAAAAAGCAATAAATATCACAAAACGATAAAAAAAAATATTACAAGTCAGTGCCGTGTCCAACCCTCCAATTAGTAAGGCCACACGCTATGCACCTTGTTGAAAGAGAGCTAATGTTATTGTTACGTAGTCTTGTACGAATCATTTTCTGTCGACATGTTGTATCGTGTGTCATTTATGGAATTTCTACGTTGTACGTGTATTTCCCACTGAGTGAACAAAACACAAATATCCGTTAGTGAAATGAATTAATGAATTAAATTGTATTAATATGTGGGGGGGGGGGGGGGGGGGGGGGGGGGTACAATGATATCCGGTTCGAACGACGTACCTATATACACTCAGCAAAAAAAGAAAGTGAACACTTTTTCAAGTTCATATTTTTCATATAAGATTTTATAGAAAACAAATAAATTATATATCAAATTAAAGAATATTTAATTGTTTTTCAACCTGGTAGGTGAATACAAAGTGAAACTTAACGCATGAGTGAACACATTCAATTGTCTGTTCCAAGGTGCAAAAGTAAAAATTGCAAAATTGCGCAAAAAATTTAAAAAGTCATATTGTACAGAAAAGTTCAGCAAAACACGATAGAGATTTGCATGGTTCATCGCACTTGAAGCCAGAGGTCAAGGTGCTCGCCATGTGTCAACACAAACCATAAGAAATCGACTCCATGCTCAAGGAATCAAATCAAGAAAAGCAGCAAAAACCCGCTTTCACACTTGCACACAGAAAAGCAAGACTAGTGGGCAAGGAACCATGTGAGATGGACAAGGGTTCAATGGCGCCGAGTACTCTTGACAGATGAGTCCCGTTTCTGTCTGCAAAACAGCGACGGCAGAATTCATGTTTGGAGGAGGAGGAGGAATGAGCACTTCAAGGATGCTTGTGTCAAGGAAGTGCAGCAAGGACACAGAGGGAGTATCATGGTATGAGACAGCACGGATGAGGACCGTACAGAGATGGTCATCCTCAACGGCAACTTGAATGCAAAACTGTACATCAGTGACATCCTCCAACCCGTTGTAGTGCCATACGTGGACAGGAATCCGAAAACCATCTTCAAGGACGATAACGCACATCCTCATCCCGCTCGAGTTGTCCATCAGTTTTTGGAAGAGCACAACATCGAGCGAATGGATCCCTGCTCAGCTTGCTTGCCCCATACGAACCCTATCTAAGCCATATGGGACCAACTAGGAAAGGCCGTAAATGAGCGCATCCGACCTGGTGACACCCTTGAAGACCTGGGTCGGTATACCTGACCGCGAGGAGTGGAGAAACCCATCACAGGAGAGAGTACACGGAGTGATATCCAACATGCGCCGTTTAACAGTCATGGTGGCCCAACAAGATATTGAATTTAAAGAAAGAAAGAAAGAAAGAAACACTGCAAAGAAAAAAAGAACCTGACTCTTAAACAAACAACGATTACTCTTTTTAATAATTATCTTTTCAAGTGCAATGAACCATGCAAACCTTATCATGTTTTGTTGAACTTTTCTGTGCAATATGAATGTTTATATTTTTTGTGCAATTTTGCAGTTTTTACTTTTGTACCTTGGAACAGACAAATGAATGTGTTCACTCATGCGTAAAGTTTCAATTTGTATTCACCTACCAAGTCGAAAGCCAATTAAATATCCTTTAATTTGATATATAATTTGTTTATTTTTCATAAAATCTTATATGAAAAATATGAACTTGAAAAAGTGTTCACTTTCTTTTTTTGCTGAGTGTATATGAATGAATACAAAGTCATGTCAAACTGACATGAATGATGATAAACGAGGCAGCCCTTGACATTCAACGTAATAGGGTCAACGGTAGTCGAAGCTAGGGGTGTTTCACAAAGTTGAACTTATCTCTAAGTTGGACCTAACTATTATGGAAAGCCATGTGTAGCCTTAGAATGCAACATATTAAAAAGCAATACAAAAAGAATTTTAGAATTTTCATAAATGTTGCATCAAGAACATGAAAAATCCTTGATAATAGAAAGTATTAACCATTCGAATTAACATGTTTATGCCTTTGAAAAGGGACTTTTAAAAAAAAAATCAAAGAAAATAATGGCTTCCCATACTGTTTAAGTACAATTTAGAGTTCGGTTCAACTTAGGATCTTTGTGAAACACCCCCAAATAATATACGCTACTTGAGAATCTAAACTGAAAGTCGGTGACGCTTAATAAATATGAGATATGAAAAAAAATATGAAGTTCATTCGTGCATGTACTGATTTTGGACAAAACAGCGGGGGGTATGTCCGTGAACAATTATTGTAATGAATACGTGTTATCTACCTTTCCAGCATGATGTGGCACATATTGTTCATACATAATATATGCAGCAGCATACAGGTCTTGTAAATATAGTCTGTATATTTTATAAGTCAGAAATAACAGTTTTCTTGTATAAATATGACTTCGTACTATCACACCATTCCGAAAGTGATACGACCTTTGGAACAGAGACTTGATTTGTCGGTCTATTGTTTGCATACTTCTAGACCTACACATTCATGGCGTTAAATCAAACATTAATAGAATCCATATAAATTCATGAAATCCATGTATTACAACCAAAAAAGTCGATACTGGATACAACCAGAGAGGTGGGAGGAGTTCAGTTTTGGTATAGAGGGCGCTTTAAGAATTTTTGCTGTGCGGTAATTCAAAACTGAGTGTAAAAGTTGGACGAGCACACAGTTTTTGTGACAGAATCAACTTATGTTTGATCACGATCGGTTCAGAGACGGCTGAAAATTTGCCTGAAATATCCATAAATATAACCATTTGTAATTTCGATAATTTTGAACCAGCCGTTAAAGAAAAAAGTGCTGACGCTGTTAAAAAAATTACAAAAGATGGTTTTAAATAGTAGTTGATGATCTCTCTATTTTGATTATTATTTTAACAAAACTTGTCATGTACAAATGTTTTTATAAAAAGCCCCCTCTTCTGTTTTAACGGCTCTTTTTGTAATGATAACAGGCTGTTTTCTGAATTAGTTGTAATTTTGTATACGTTTCGAGCATTGTAGAGTTATAACTACATGTATTAGTTTATATAGTTTGCAATGTTATGGTGCAGGTTTTGGTTACTGAAATTCAGTTTGACCAAAACTGTACTATCCCCACATTATACACAGGGAGCTGGTATGTTTACCCCAATGGATATGAACGCGTTTGAATAAACTTTTCTGTTGCATCTGAAGAAAAAAAAAGAATGTTAGGTTTTCCTCTAGCTTCGTTCGTAACAGGTACATGTATGTTTGCATTAGGGATTGGTGCAAAGTCTGCTATTCATTCTACTTAGAAAGTTGGTGACCCACCTCAAGATCTTTTGAACTCGAGAGGGATTTTCGGAGCAGCGAGTGCTTCTCAGGTTTCGTGCCCCTAGACTAAGACATTCCTCAACCATCCACCATCCAAATAATACATGTACAATGTATGCAAATCAGACCCACTTGTTCCATTTTACTTTGAAAAAGACGCTACCATGACTTAATTAGCCGTTAATCAAGTCACTGGGTGCAATTAGTGTTATGATAGTGAGGGGAATTAATTGGCAGGAGTACCAGCCATAGTACACGTCGCTTTCGCGCTCGGGCTAGCATATTAAAGGGATCTAGTAACTTTGTTGACATGTGCAAAAAGTGCCGAATGGTTGGTACAATTATGTTGTTGTTATCTGATAAATTATGTCCACTGGGTATTGTGTGAAAAGGTCAAGTTAAACGGACGTTATATGGCCTAGTAATGAGCAAAACATGCAAAGTGATATTCACTAACTCATTGCATTTACTTTGTAAATGGTTATGACTTTCCAGTGGATATTTAAAACTCCGAACACTTCAATCGTAAATATCTTTTTAACGAAACGGAATTTCGAACCAAAAAATGAGGATTTTGAGGATTTGTGCAATGTTGCCTGACATAGATCCCTTTAATATTTTTGTTTTTAAATAAAAATGAGCATCGGTGATTGTGATTGCATACCGACTTCTCAAAGACGAACGACGCTCCCTCCACCCCGCCCCTCCCACTTACCACTACAATAATTTCACACACCCTTTCGAAGGAACCGGGCAAGATCCTGCATAATCAGAATTAATATTTAACAATAATTTCCAAGTTATCGAACCAAGTCAAATAGCGCACAGGGTGCAAATACGGATGCTTCGTAATTATCACCTATAACCATGATAACCCAAACAGACACGATGTTATCTCTTTTGAGACACTTGAGCGATGGTCGGCCTACTTTCCGATAAGCCGTTCATAGATATGATCCCTTTAATGCGAGAATTTTGCCAATGGATTTCCTAACTTTTGAAACTTTGCCGATGACACTTACGATGCAATTAATAATTTAGCGGCTCAGCAGTATGAAGGGGCATTGGGGCATGTGCCCCCCCCCCCCCCCCAATACCTGGCAACAATAATACACTAAACACAGTGGAGAAATGAAAATGACCTCCGATTGCTAGACTAGTGCTCTGTTTGCCATCGAGCCACACAGACAATTGAATGATGGACGTTACCAAGCAACCCTTTTCATTGCTAGAAAGGAAAGAGAGAAACATAAATAGTGATGTCGCGTGATTCCATCCTCTCAACGAGTTGACACGCACACATGTCGTTTGAAACTGCGACTTCGTTGTTGATAAGAGAAACCTACCGAGGAAAATGGTAAAGAAGAGAAACTGATACTGGTATTTCTAATATATATTACGAAAAAAATGAACAATTAGGTTGCACGAACTTCCTCTTGTACATCACGCAATGTTTAAGCAGGGACATTGGTTCTCAAAAAATTAATTCAACATCAGTATAGGTACATGATGATGCATTTAGCTTAGGCCGGCATCTCATGTATTATTAGGTGGTCCCCTTTTCCCCCACCCCCTCCTCCATATGAAACAAAATATATAATCAAAGATAATATCATATTTGATACATGCTACGCTGACCTCCCAAAAATTAGAATCGATGAAAATATAATATTGTATATATATGCTAGGCTACCCCCCCCCCCCCCCCCTCCACCCTCCCCCACACACATAAGGGGGGCACACCTTATGTATTTCTATGTTTTTTCAAAAAAATGTCCCCTAATGTTTTCTATTGTGTTTTTTCTCAAAATTATTTGGGGGCACGTGCCCCCCCCCCCCCGTGCCCCCCCCCCCCCCCCGTAGCTACGCTACTGCCTTTTGCATTAGATTCAGTTTACTCCTATTTCACATCAGTAACGTTCTAAGATTCTCGATTCCTGGCTGCACACTTGCCTTTTCAGACCAAAGCCAGTTCTTTTCAGACATATTATTGATTTTGTAGAAAACAGGGGACCAGCTAGCCTAGACATGTCAATGACCTAATATGGTCCCTCACGTGATGACATCCCTATACATTACCCATTTAAGTATGTGTGTTGTTGTACAAGATTTTTGTCATTACGTATTGGTAGTTATAATGTTATAATTTTGTAATTGATTGTTTAATTGGATGTGAAATAAACTGAAACTGATCGGAAACAATTATGTTCAAATGGTTTCCTGTAAAAACACAATGAGAGCTGTTCACATTATCATTTTGTTTCAGTTTGAATTTGAAAAATGTTTTCACAGCAAACATTGGGTAGGAGGCGGGGGGCTAGGAGGGCTGCAGCCCCCTGGAGGGTGTTTCACAAAGCAATATTTGTCATCATGACAATGATGGCATTATAAGTAATTTTGGCCTAAATTTTGCCAAATTTTAGCCAAATTTGTATAATATGGCTAAACTTTTGGCAAAAATTTCGCCAAATTTTGAGCAAAAGGTCCCCGTAATGCCACCATAAAGATTTGTCATGATGACAAAATATTGCTTTGTGAAACACCCTCCTGCAGTTTCGAAAACGGCCATATTCGGGCAAACCATGTCATATACTCATATTCGTGCGAACCTATTTTACATTCGAGCAAAGTCATCTTATTTTCGGGCAAAACTGTCTTATATTCGGGCAAAATCGTGTTATTTTTGGACAAAGGAATTAAAAACATCATTTTCGGTTATCAAAAAAGCCAGGACCTTTTTTATTTTTTTTTTAAAACTTGTCAGGTGAAATCGGGAAGGAAAGTATTCGGGCAAGAAACCTCAGCCCCCACCCCCCCCTCCTGAGAAATGTTCTCCTACGCCCATAGCAGCATATGCTACACAAAATTAATACACAATATCTGATCTAAGCAGGGTATAAATTGGAAATTAAAGCAATTAAAGTATAAGTACCATCTAGGTTTACATTAGCGACAACCAGATGTATGATTAAAGTACTACATTGCGCTGTCATTAAATATAATGATTTAGACTCTACGTGCGAAACACGCTCGATGACCTCGTTAGCCATTGATCGTGAACTTATCATAATCATATAATTTTATCTTACAAGAAAATTGTAAAAATACCGGTAGATTAAAATATGAATTGTTAACTTTCAATATAATGGGACTATAATAAATGAACAAACCATCGATTAAATTAAAAGTCATGTAGACGCACAATTATAGCATGCTCTATAAAGTCTCTCCTTTCAGGTTCTTTCCAGTATGAGTGCATATTTATATTATTATTAATTATATGAGTATTCATTACAGTTCCGATGAAAAAGTTATGCTGCATTCAAATTGTGCTACATGAAATGGGACTGTATGCACTGTTAGTTCATTTGACATATCTTGTTTATCAAAAACTTAAAATATATTTCTCTAGAAAAAAATAAGCTAAACGCATTAATACATTACATACTTGATACATAAATAAATAATTAATACATAATTAAAACATAAATACCATGCACAACACAATAACACACAATGAGCATACAAGAATATTAAAATATGATTAACAAAAGTATTAACAAATTGTATTGCGTTGTCATTAAATATAATGATTTCGACTCTTATACGTGCGAAGTGCGTATCGATGACCTCGGTGGCCATTGATCGTGACCTTAATCATAATCATATAATTTTATTTTACAGGAAAATTGTAAAAATACCAGTAGATTAACATATGAATTGTTAACTTTCAATATCATGGGATTATAATAATAAATGAACAAACAATCGATTAAATTCAAAGTCATGTATAGACGCACAATTATAGCTTGCTCAGTAAAAATCTCTCTTTTCAGGTTCTTCCAGTATGAGTGCACATATGAATATTCATTAAGTTCCGATGAAATAGTTATGCTGCATTCAAGTTATGCTGATGGAATTGGGCCTTATGTATTATTATAATGTACATTTCATTTAACTTATTTATCACAAAGATTTCAACAAATTCTCAAGAAAATATACGCTCAACGCATTAACAGTATTAACAACCATATACACAACTCATAAGCACAGTATAAGCATATATAGATTCGGAGTAACCAAGGAGGTATTCATGGTATTAGAAAGCCCTAATATACCTCCTTGGAATAACACATGTCTTCGGATTTAGATTGGATACCCTTGCCCTTGAACGTAAATATTTAAATGTTATACTTATGAATAAGAAAGCACATGACAATCAACACTAATTTAAAGCAGAGATAATTATTTCTCGTTATATACAGTAGTATCCCAAAGTGAAAGCGAAAGCGAAATGAGAGAACTGGTATAATCTTATCTTACCAACAAAATAAGAAGTGTACGTATCATTGACAGACAGAAGTATGCTTCTGCCTTTTATAACAACGTAAAAACACCGTCTTGGCCTTGGGGCTTCAGGGTTTTATTCGTGATTCCTCAGCTAAATCTAATCATATACCTTCAAGGAGAAGCATGTTGACCAACGCTAATAACTCTATACTAGTATACAGCAGAAAATGCTCTGTAATATACTTCAAAGTAAGAACGTATTATGAAGGGAAAAGAAAAATACTCTGGTATAACTTAAAGAGAATAATTATTATTATACTCCAATGTAAGAGCGTAATATGCATGGAAAAGAAAACTATTCTAGGAGAACTTAATGTAATTAGCCGATACATGTGCGTTATCATTAAACTATTAAACTATATATTGAACTAATAGTTATTATTTCATAGCAGAGAGAATACTTCTTGGGTGACATATAATCAGGAAAATGGGAGACCTCCCTGATAAAATACTCCAACATAACAAAGCATAATAACACCGTCTGGGGCTAATTTACAGGGGGTAGTATTTGGGGTTACCCAGTGACCTACCTTTCTCCTCGGTAAATACGGTAAACTACAAGTATTCCCCATATTCAGTCTGACCTGTCCGTATCCACATGGAAGTGAGAGTAGATGTGCACCAATGTCGCATATCAAGTCATCCTTGTGCCAGTTATATATATAGTTCGCCGTATACTATATAAACGTCAATATAATACCACTACACAGCTAATACTTCTCTGACTATTATGATGAATTATACATGCCAAGAATCAAAGCTTTTAGACGGAGCAGTGGAGCACCATTACGGCAAGATGACCCCTTCACTCACTACTGCACGAACATAATTAGAAGACCTACGATCGCCTGAAGCAAGGATTGTACATGGACCC